>CAUYQV010133059.1:0-19095 GCA_963574575.1 Galagoides demidoff | reverse complement strand
ATCACAGCTCATAGCAACCTCCAACTCCTGGGCTCAAGCGAGTCTCCTGCCTCCGCCTCCCAAGTAGCTGGGACCACAGGCGCCCGCCACAACGCCCGGCCATTTTTTGGTTGCAGCCATCATTGTTGTTTGGCGGGGCCGGGCTAGGGATTCAAACCCACCACCTTAGGTGTATGTGACTGGCGCCTTAGCCGATTGAGCCACAGGCGCCGAGCCATGTCTCATTATTTAAAAAGTAAGCCTGAGATTTTTTCTAGGGCTTTAATGATTCCACATATTTCCAAATCCCACCACATTTTCTGACCTCTTTGAAAATGGGGCTCCTATCCAGTACTTTTGGAACATTCCTATAGCACCGAACACGGGGCAGAGCACCCCATAAAGACTGAGAGAGGACACGTTGAATTCAAGTGTGACTCACTAGATCTGTGTAGGTGGAATTCTGCACCACTTGCCTTCCGGGCATTCACATTTTGTCCATATTCATGGTGTTTATTTACAAGCTGTTTAAACTCAAGCATTGCCTGGTAATTTTTCCCAGTCTGTGAATGGTATGGAATTGTCTATGCAAATTAATTTCCTTAATGAATTCAGAAAAAAGGAAAAAGTCAAGTGTTTCAGCAAGCATTCTACCTAATTAAATAATGTAACAAAGCCCATTCGTTTATAACACAAAATTTTGTATAAAATATAGAAAATAGATCATGTAAATGTAGTAGAACCTCTCTACATTGACTACCTTTTTAACTTGACCTAATTTTCATAGACCAGACATGTGCCCCATGTGTGTATCAATACGTTCCTTGGGCTGACCACCTCCACTGTTGGCCAGTTTGTTGCAGTCCCTTGGGCGGTCAACTTACACAGGTGCCATTGCAGTTGCCTTTTGTCTTCTCAAGTAATCGAGAGCCCCTTCTTTGTTTGTTTTTAGATTGTTAGAGTTTATTGACTCTCTCCTTTTCTGTCTTTCTCTCTCTCTCTCTCTCAAAAATCCGTAAGTCCCAGGGGAAGTGTTGTGACAAGACAAAAGAGAGAAGTTACTTTAAGCAGGATAAGGGGCCACAGCAGGGCACATTTGGGAGAAGCCTCGATGTTACTGCCAGAACATAAATTGCAAGAGAGGATAAGGAGAGCTGTTTGGAGGAGGCTGGCACTCCATGGAGATCCCAGATGCCTGCAGGGGAGTTTAGACTTACTCTTTGGGTTTTAGGCAGGAAGTGACAAGATAAAATTTCTGCTCTCGGAAGATCTCTTCTGCACTGTTTTGGATAGCGGAGGGAAGGCCATGACAGCGGTAACAGATCAGATCTCTCTGTGCCACTTGTCCCTGTTTTATTTTCTTAGACACACTTGTCACCAGAGCACACAGCATGTGCTTTATTTATTTCCCCGCACATTGTCTGCCTTCCCTAGCTAGAATGTAATTTCATTTCGTCTTGTTTCACTGTGGTATCTCTGGTGCCACCGGAGTACTTGTCAAGTAACAGGTGCTCAGCAGGTATTTCCTAACCAGACAAATGAAAGGGTCAGTTTCTGAACGCAAATGCTGTCATTATTACATAAATGTAATAATTGATTGCAAAAGGAAAAAATAGTAACAATTTAGTGGGGAAACCAGATAACATCCTAAACAAGGAATCAAGATGAACATCCCCAGTAAGGGATAGTGGGCATCTGGATGTGATATGTGATGTTCTTGTGTCATAGCTGAGCCAGGAATGTGTGTTCTGAATCTAATTGTGAGAAAACAAATTAGATATAATATCCTATTTGGAGGACATTCTCTAAATTGACTGTCACATATTGCTGAATAATATCAATCGCGTGAAAGACAAAAGCTGAAGAGTGGTTTCAGAGTAAAAGAGACAGAGTGGCCCCCCGCAGTTGGTGATCCCTAGGCCGGCACTGCTATCTAGGACATTGAGGCAATTGCTGAAAATAGAATATGCAGAGGGGAGGGACGGGGAGTACTCTCTGGATAAACCATCAGGGTTGACAAGCCCTGTCATCTGGGCTTGAGCCACGCCCCAGGACATAGGGCAGCCATGGGATTGAAGATACCTGGCTGCTAGGTGAGGCTCTCCCACCAAAGCTGTGTGCCTGTGCTTTCTTCTTAGAGGCTGTGGTTTTGCCATTCAGAGACTCTCTGGCCGTTAACAGAACTTTAAATCCGAACAGCAGACACGGTCTGAATGCTGTCAGTATTAGGCGGAGAGACACCTCAGGATTTACTCAGGTTGCCTTTGGGAGGTGCGATTCAGATTTCAGGGAAACAATAATTTAGGGAGAAAGGTAAAGACAGCGGCTGACAAGCTGTTTGCTTGCACTGTTATTCTTACTTGTTGCTTTCTTCTTGGTGGTCAAATTAAAGTGGAAACTTAGAGGAAAGGAGAAGGAGAGAATGCCAGACGCTCAAAGCGTGTTGTGCGCCTTGGGGAGAATGTGTGGTCTTTCTGGTTTTTGGACTGGTAGAGCAAATTACAAGAATTTATTTTATAGGGCCTGTTTTGTCAACAGCATTTCAGCCTAATTCCCTCTGGCTGGCCTCAGTAATCACTGAGACACAGTGATGATGGATACTCCTAATGGGAGCCTGAGCCTTCCTAGGATGGGTTAGAGACCTTTGACAAATACACCGAGATTCCGCATTAAATCTTGAATGACCAAAGAAAGATTTAAGATTACACACCTTAATTACTAAAATTAAAGAGTAATTCTAAAGCATTTAATGGAACAGTGATTGCAGCAGTTTCCTGAACTAATAAACCTAGTGTGCTCAAACTATGGCCTGTGGGCCACATGTGGCCGCCGAGGACATTTATCCAGCCCGCTGGGTGTTTTCGCCACCACTGTCTGTCCTGCTTAGCAGCTGGCTCATCCTGGGGCCCGCAGTCCGACCCTCCAACGGTCTGAGGGACAGTGAACTGGCCCCCTGTTTAAAAAGTTTGAGGACCCCTGTAGTAAACTAATGCTATTATCAGGGCAACTCAGTGTTCTGAACCACTTCTCTAGGTGGGTGAAAGGAAATGGTTAGCATGGGCATATATTAGCCAAGATGGAAAGATGGAGACTACTTAGAAAACTACAGCCAGTAATGCAATTAAGGTTTTGGAGTGTTATTTTATATGAGTATTTCTCAGTGGAGTATATAAATAAAGGAAAGTGTCCAAATCATAAGGAGTTATTTGAAATGCATTGTATTATTATTGGAACCCAAATCGGAATCCTTATGTACAAACTAGAAGTGTTAATGTAAAGTGCTCAGAATATTGCCTGGTACACACGCATGTGAAGGGTCTTAAGTGTTTGATGATGGATTAGCACTCTTTTGGTTTAACTTTTATTTTAAAATCTATTTCCATTGATTCGATTCATTTAAACGTGAAGAAGGTATACATCTTCTTTCACAACTGCTTCGGGTTCCCAAGCATTTTATAGTTTACTGTAATTAATTAATAAACTTCTAGAAACAGCACTAGCAGCAGCTACTTAGTGGGAGTTTGAATTAAGTGACGTCTGAGACTTTCCCATAGGTTCTGTAATCTAAATGAGAAGCCAGATAAAGATAAAGTGAAAGACAACCAGTCTCCAACAGATCAAGCTTGTTTGCTGAGATAGGGTATTTAAATGAATGTGAATTACGTAAATTTATCCTGAGCCTTATGTTTTTAAAAGACAGCCATTTGGCATTAGCTTTTTAATTAACCAAGAGAAAAGGGAAAAAATGTTACTGTCTTACAATGTACTGTACTTTTATTGCCACAACTGGACTAAGCATAATTTTAAATAGGTGGCAAATTCTTTGTACAACTTTTTCAAACTATGAACAAAGGTGTAATTTTGTGCTGTGCTGCCTACCACTGCTTGGTGTTGCATCTTAGTATCCCACCTACTCCGGAAGAGAGTATTTGTGTTTATATGTTTATATTTAAGAAGAACATGTAAGAAACTAGTGTCTTGGCTACAGTGACAAGCCTTGAGGTTTGGGAAATCTGCGTGTAAATCATGGTAGACCAAGTTCATCTGAGTAGATGAGGAGAGGTTATGCACATTGCAATGCTGCATATGAGCATATGAGACCTTTTGGGGACTTACCTTTCAATGGTGTTTCAGTAATAATGGAACCTGCCATCAGCCGTCTTTTTTTTTTATTAAGTTATATACACATAGATCATGAATACATTTATGCATATGTGGGGTACAGTGTGTTGATTTTTTAATACAATTTGGAGTGCTTACATCACACTAATTAATATAGCTTTCACCTCATTTACTTCATTATTGTGTTAAGACATTTATGTTCTATACTTGCTAAATTTGACTTGTGCCCTTGCAATGTGTTCCATAGGTGTGGTCCTGCCGTTTACCCTCCCTCTATCAAACCTCCCACCTCCCCTCCCTTCCCACTCCATTTCTCTCCTTCATCCGGGACTATAGTTGTGTTCTATCTTTCATAAGAAAGTGTGAGTAA
Organism: Galagoides demidoff; assembly: GCA_963574575.1. NCBI lineage: Eukaryota > Metazoa > Chordata > Mammalia > Primates > Galagidae > Galagoides > Galagoides demidoff. Next base: position 14,624 of record CAUYQV010133059.1, on the reverse strand, counting down.
ATATAAATTGGTTTCATAGAAGTACTGAGTACATTGGATACTTTTTCTTCAACTGTTTTTATTTCAGTGCTTATTAGATGCCAGGTCTCACGCTAAGTGCTTTGTAAATTTTGTTTTTTAATTCTCCCAAGAACTTTAAGAGATGATTATTCACAACTCCATTTCACAAATGAGGAAACTGAAATTTAGGGAATGTACTTTACCTCAGAAGTAGCTATATCAGATTTGAATGCAAGATGATTTTGTATCCAAAGCTTTTTTCTTTTTATTAAAAAAAAAATTACCTGCTTTATTAAAATTGCTTCTCAGAAAGTGAATGTTCACCACACTTGTGAAAATCAGGTTTTTAAACATTCTTAGCCAAATGCATAGATGGAACACAAGTTTAATTCAACTGGACAGTTTCAAATTAAAAAAATTAAGGATTATCATTGGGATGACTATTATCAAAGATCTAGAAAATAACAGGTATTGTCAAGGGTGTGGAGAAATCGGGACCCACGTGCACTGTGGATGGGACTATAAAATAGTGTGGCTGCTGTGGAAACAGTACAAAGCTTCCTCAAAACAGTTAAAAGTAGAACTACCATGTGACCCACTAATCTCACTTCTGGATATACAAGGTTGGACAATTAAGTTCATGAACTTGTCCTAGAAAAAGTGCTACATACCTCATTGCTGAATATCACTGTGGCCACCTTTGCAGTCCCTTGGAAAGCTGTGCACCAACATCAGTGCCTTCTGCACCCTTCAGAGCGGTTTTGGAAGTCTTGTTCTGGAATGGCTAACAGAGCTGTCATACACCGTCTGACAACTGAAGAAGTCTGGCTGGTCTGAAGGTAGTCGGTCATCTCACTTGATGGTTTGGTCAGTTACAGATTGAACTCCTTGTTATACTCTCCCCCCTTCTCACTATTGCATTTGACTAGTCTTAAAAAAAAAAGTCATCTTAGAAAAAGTCCTCTGAAGGGACTAGACGCTGGTGTCCGTGCATAACTTCCCAGGGGAGTACTTTGAAGGTAACCATAGTGATACTCAGCAATGGGGGGTGTAGCACTTTTCCTAGGATGAGTTCTTGAACTTAATTGATGAGACATCTGTATCCCCAAGGACATAGCAGAATTATTCATAATCGCCAGGAGGTATTCTGGATACCCATCAAATATCCATCATGATGAGTAGATAAACAACATCAGATATATACATACAGTGGAATATTACTCAGCCTTAGAAAGGAAGGACATTCCGACACATGCTGTAACATGGACAAACTTGACATTATGCTAAGTGAAATACGCCAGTCGCTAAAGGACAAATACTGTGTAGTTCCACTTGTTGAGGTACCTACAGTTGTTATTCATAGAGATGGAAAGTAGAATGGTGGTTTCCATGGGCTAGTGGGAGAGTCCATGGGGAACTGAATGGACATAGTTTCTGTTTGAGATGATGAAAAGTTCTGGATACAGATGGTGGAAGTGGTGTTCAATACATGAATGTTCTTAATGCCATAGAACTATGTACTCAAAAATGGCAAGGTGATATATTTATGTTGTATGTATTTTGCCAAGATTAATAATACCAGTTAAAAAAGAAAAGAAGAGGATTGAAGTGATTGGCTTTGAACCCCTCTTTTTCCTGAAGGTTAAAAGGGATTTTACTCAGTCATATTTTCATGTTAAATTAAGTTACTTCAACCCACCCAAACGGGGTTAGTGAAAAAGCAAGGGTCGCAGGGGCAGCGTCTGTGGCTCAGTGAGTAGGGTGCCGGCCCCATATACTGAGGGTGGTGGGTTCAAACCCAGCCCCGGCCGAATAGCCAGGAGTTGTGGAGGGTGCCTGTAGTAACAGTTACTCAGGAGGATGAGGCAAGAGAATCGCCTAAGCCCAAGAGCTGGAGGTTGCTGTGAGCTATGACACCACGGTGCTCTACTGAGGGTGAGAAAGTGAGACTCTGTCTCTAAAAAAAAAAAAAAAAAAAAAAAGCAAGGGTGGCAGACCACCACTGTGACCTTGAATTTTCCGGATTTCCCTAATTCTCAACTTGCGTGAAGTCTTCTGTTCTTTCTATTTTGTCCGATTCTCAGAAACTGGATATCCTGGAGGGGTGTTATCAGCATCCTTACACTTTGAGAGTTTGTAGCAGCAGCTTTCTCAGCCTGAAAGGAAAAGCAAAATCCAGAAATAACTTGGGGCTCACATTTGTAGGTAAATAGATATTTCCAAAGTGAAACCTGTAGCTGAAAGTCACACATTTCAGTTAAGCACAGAGTTACATGGTAGGTGAGGAATCATCTGGTCTTCAGTGGCTAACTGAAGGATCTAGAACGTGACCACTTACCAATGAAGCTCTGTTGTTTTATAAAGCAGCTTTAACTATTATGGGCTGCATGAATTATAACACTTGAAAGGATGGGTCCTGCCATTTTTAGTTAGTTGACACGTTGGGGAGAAGTGAGTAGAGCCCACGCTCTAGTGTAGAGTGGGATTATTGGGCAGTTTCCTGTTTATAAGTGTGGAAAGAGTATTGGGAACATGTAGCTAGTCTCTTGTGGAAGGCAGAAGTTAGAGAGGTAGACCCGGAGTTCCGCTAGGTAATGATGGTTAACGTGAGACTTGGAGAAGTTTGCCTCCAGGATTCTGGACTTCCTTCTGATGACAGTGGGGAGCTGTTGTTATTTTTCAGGGTAGGGAAGATGGTGGAGGTAACTGGGATGATTTTGTGCCTGCCCCCTTTTAAGGTCACTTTAGTAATGGGTGGAAGCTAGAGTGAAATTAGGAAAACTGCCTCAGGTTTGTGCCTAAAGATGATGGTAATTATACTAGTTGACATGAAGGGTCACCTACGTGCCAAAAGCCTTATCCTCACAGCAGCTCTGTGAGCTAGAAGGGGGGTGGCATTACTGGCACCATTATGCAGATGAGGACATCCAGGATCAAAGAGGCTAAGCAGTTTGCCCAAACTCACACAGCTCATACTGAATGGATCCTGGGTGATAGCCAGCTGTAGGTGCTGTTACCAAAAGTTTCTCATCAGAGAGGCTGCATCAGAAGAACAAGGACAGGTGGTTGAGGAGAAGGAAGGAGTTTATTTGCCAGCAAATGAGGAGCATGGCAGACTCTCATCATAAAGTACCACAGACCTTTCTATAAGCAGAAGTAACAGTTTTTTGTTTGTTTGGTTTTTTTTTGAGATAAAGTCTTAAGTATGTCACCCTTGGTAGAGTGCCATGGTGTCACAGCTCACAGCAACCTCAAACTCTTGGGCTTAAGCAATTCTCTTGCCTCAGCCTCCCAAGTAGCTGGGACTACAGGCACCTGCCACAATATCCAGCTATTTTTTCTTATAATTGTCATTGTTGTTTGGCAGTCCTGCCAGTTCTGGTATGTGTTGCTGGTGCCCTAGACACTGAGCTATAGGCACCGAGCCTAGAAATAACAGTTTTTAAAGGGAGAATTTTCGGTTTCAGACTATGCTTCTGAGCCATCTCTGTGGTGCAAAGAACAATGGACTCTCCCCTGCCCTTCCGATTACTGGTATCTGTCAGGGATGCAGGTTTTAATTCCCACAAAAGTGTGTGTGTGTAGCTTTAAAGAGACAACTTGTAAAACATTTTATTCTTTTTCAGGTCCGTTACCTCTGATCCAATGTTTGTAGGGAGAAGCTGGTCAAAGTTTTTTCTCTTCCCTGTGGCCCTGGAACGATCTGATTCAGGGGATAATTTCTGTGCTGTATGTTTTGTTTTTTGTGTGGCTAGGGGGAGACTTGCTTGCTTCTACGTGGCCATTTTAGAGCAGGAAGTCTAGGAGCTGTTTTTGTTCTCCCACCCCCCTGGGATCCTCTGAAGAGTGGTGTAGGAAGCGCAGTGTAGTGGGTCATTGCTTTATCTGGCTCTGGCTACCACGTCTGTTCCTTCTTGGAACATATGATGGCTGCTGGCCATTATCAACTAGGCTGGCCTGAGTGTTTTTGAGGAAGGGCCACTTGGGGCCTTTACTAGTGCTGTGTGCCTCCCTGCTTTTCTGGGTGGTGTTTGCTTGGTGGTATTGGGAGGTGGAGGCAGAGTACGCGGTGTGATTCTATTTAGTGAGTAGTTGGTGGATACTGACGTGAACAGGTTAATGTAGTCCCCTGGGCGTTGGGCTGGAGGGTAAAGAACAGCCCTCAGCCAGCAGAGAGCTGTTCACTTTATGCAAAACAATGTGTCCACCTGCTTGACAATAAAGGCAGCAAGACATTTAGAGCCCATTGAAGAATTATTTGTGCCAGAATACAAAACCAGACTTTTAAAATGTTTTATAGGCCTGTTTCCTGCAGGTGGCTCTGCAAAGCGTGTGCCTCATCTAACTCAAATTCAGGGGAGGTGGCTGTTGGTTCATAGAGAAGAACAGAACTGCACTATCTGCCTGTACCCATCATGCTTATCGTTTAGGAAGTCGGGTTCAGTGGTAAAGGAATAGTGACAGGGAGGGGGAACCTGTTCTTTTATCTTAAAAAATATTCACTTACTTTTTTAAAATTAAAAAATGAAATACATACACTGGCTTTAGAAAGTTTCCTAAGCAACATAGAAGGATTTTTAGAAGGTGAAGAGCCCCCTTTTGTCCCAGCTCTCCTTTGCCTTCCCCAGAGATAGTTTGAGATTTATAGAGTCTCCCTTATATGTTCCGTGCAGAGACAAATGTGTGTTGTGTGTAATATGCACACCATCCCAAACTGGGCTCTTTTCATTTTACGATTCTTCTTGGATTCCATATCAGCCCTAGAAATCAATGCAGTGTATAAAATGACCCTTTCTTTAGACCTTAAAGCTTTTATAAACTATACCGAGAAGCATATATTTGTTATTTCACTCATGCCTCAGTGTAGCATGGAATAAACTTCTATATCAAGGTATATGTATACTGAAAATGTTGGGAGGCTTACTGCTAGGCTGTGTAAAAGCTAGATTTTGAAGATCTGTTGTGTGAATGACCAGTCATCTTATTGAATTTAACTTGACTAAGTTGGTTTCCAAGGCCCAGCGCGGTGGTTCACGGCTGTAATCCTAGCACTCTGGGAGGCTGAGGCGGGTGGATCACCTGAGTCCAGGAGTTTGAGACCAGCCTGAGCAAGAGTGAGACCCTGTCTTTAAAAATAGCCAGGTGTTGTGGCAGGTACCTATAGTCCCAGCTACTTGGGAGGCTGAGGCAAGAGGATCGTTTGAGTCCAAGAGTTTGAGGTTGCAGCGAGCTATGACGCCATGGTACTCTGCTGAGGGCAACAAAGTGAGAGTCTTGTCTCCAAAAAAAAAAAAAAAAAAAAACCCAACAACAACCAAAAAACAAAAACCAAAACAACCAAACATGGTTTCCAACCTTCTTGCATTTGTGAAAAAGTGCTGAGATATATATTCTAGTTAAACATTTTCTACTGCAGGTATTTCAGCCAAATTTTATTTTAGGAAGTACAGTTTCACCAGAAGCCCCCTTTCCTTGACAGATACAGCACTGGGAGGGTGTGAGGGTATTTAGAGAAATTGGAGCTGGGTTTTTTTGTTGTTGTTGTTGGAATAAATGTTTCAGCATTGAACTTGGGCTTTGCAGTTTAATCCTCTAGACTATTAATTATATTGTGGAACATACCTGGAGACCTCTGTGTATACTAAGCCTAATTACTAAATGCTATTAGTATGCCTTTTTTTTTTTTTTAAAGGACTACCAGGTGTAAATTTGTTTTGAAAGACAATCTGCTAAAATGTCAATTAATATCACTAATGAATAAGCCTTACTCCTTTTTAGTAACAGTTCTAGTCAAGGGTGATCTGGACTGGGTATAGTTACTGAGCTTTTGAACGTGTGCATCTGGGTCCCCTAACATGTGAGGCCATGGACTAGGAGCACCCATTGAGCTCTTATTAATAATTAGGCCTGTGCTGCTATTAATAATAGGTAACGGCTGTTGAGTCACTACTCATCACATCCCTGCAATGTTTTTGCCTCAGTTTTATGGATGAGGAAATCAGAGAAGTAGAGCTGAGCACACAAGGGCCTTCAGCCAGTCAGGGCAGAGCGGGGACTTGCTCCAGCACTCCCCATGTGGTTACACTCGAGTCTCCATTTGGTTGGTAATGCTATTTCCATTTTACCTTTGAGGAACTTGAGGCTTAGAATTAAAAAAACTTAATCATAGGTCATTGAAGGTCACCCAGCTAATGAGAAATGGACTGAAATCCAGAGTCTTCAGAGATGCTCACATTTTTATTATTTTTATTATTTTATTTTTACATATACACATGATTATTAGGTTTCCACTTTTTGCCTTTACAGAGTTAAAAAGGTTTCAAATTTAACAACAATAACAATGTTTAAGATAAGGGCTAGAAACAAAAACCTCATAAAGAATGAATGAAGATAAATACATTCAGAAAAGAAATTAGACAATTGCTGCAACCAAGTATTAAGGAATAATAATAATAGTAATGCAAAGAAAGTAAGATTCACATTATCAAATAAGATAATGATTATTATAGAATACTTTGACCCTGAGATTCAGTATAGAGTCATCAATTAGCTTCTTATTTATTTTTCCAAAGTCTCAAAAAATAGACAACTAATATTTATAAATAAAAATAAAAGATAATTTCAAAAACCAGATCATGTCAAATCTTATAAACAATAGAAAAAGAAAAAATACTTGAAAATTATTCTGCTTAATCTGGATACACCTGATATTAAAATTGGAAAAAATATATTATTATAAAGGGGAAATTACAAACATAATTCACTTTTAAATGAGGATGCAGTATCCTGTATCCCAAACAACATATTAACAAGTTGATAAGTCTCCTCAAGGGGTGAGCAGACAGAGAAGGAGGGAGGGGGTAAAGGTAAGGACAAAAAAAAAACAAAAAAAGAAAATAGTGACTAATTCTCACAGAAGTTGGATTTGATTGACATTTAATTTCAGTGGCTCTCACCCACTAACTGCAGGTAGGGACCCCGATGACCATGCCATTTAGAAATGCCCCTCCATGGTTCTCATGCCTTCTGCTGGGTGTCATAGTTACATTTCTTAATTTCAAACCTTATCTCTTACCATTATTCTATATCACCTCCCATGGCAATTTTTTAATCAACAGTAATCAAAGTTGACTCTTGCTCATAATTTGGAATAGTTAGAATAATTGGAATAATTGTGAATGCAAATCTTTTTAATACAGAATCACAGATGAGCAACTCACCCAACCCAACTCCCTGTCTCACAGATTAAAGCACCCACTCCTTTCTCTCTCCCCACCTATTTTTTTTTTTCTCTCTCCTTACCCATCCTCCTTTTTTCCCTTCCTCCTTCCCTCCAAGGCCTAGAAATGAAAGACCTTCTCAAAGTCAGAAAACTGGGAGCTGACTGGACCCAACCCATATCTCTGAACTTGATATGGAGGCTATTTCTTCGCATTAACAGTTTGCTTTGGGCAAATGTATTTGACTAAGCCATGTTTATTTTTTAATGAGTGGTTTTGACCTTTCAAAGGGAGACATTTGGAGGGTTGATGTAATTGAGTTGAAACAGCACACCATGGAACTGCAGAACAAGTCTATGGCTATTTTGGAATAGCGATTTCAAATATGCTCTTTCTCTTACGCAGTTTTACAATACTGACAAAACTGATGCTTAGATGAGACTTGTCACTTTCATGCTAGCAAGTGTGTGTGAATCAGGCTTCTCCAGAATTCAAGAGACAGGTTGGATAATCTTGTATGTCCTAATTCTGAAGGTTCCCAGAGGAAAATAATTTCTGTCGAATGAAAAATGTTGTTATTTGAGAATATCCACTTATTTCAGAGAGTTTGTTGAATGTCTGGGCTGTGTGGAAGACGCACTTGTAAATTCTGCGGATGAATCAGGTATGGAGTTTACCTGTTGTTTATGGTGCTGATGGTTTCCATACCTTTTCTGTATCTTCAAAGAAAGATACTTTTTTTTTTTTTATTGTTGAGGATTCCTGGAGGGTACAAGAAAGAAAGATAATTTTTTTTAAGAAATCACTCCTTCTATCCACTTAGATAATTAGACAATTCTCATGCCCATGCTATAGGAACAGAGTTAGAGATTAGTTCTTGCAAATGTATCCCCTCTTTGGCTGACACTGTTGACCTCATTTGTTAGGAGTGTGCCTATAGAATATGAAATGATATTTTGTGGAGCAGATTTAATGAAGAAGTTGATTCGTTATGCAGGGAAGGCCACCAAATGATCATCTTTTTTGAAAAACATCTTTAATTTTACGGAGTTGCTTGGGCTTGAAATTTGGTTCATAATTAATCAGTTAGGCCGCAGAGCTTGAAGAAACTATGACCGATGCAGAAATGTGTCTTGATGAATGATGGGAGAGAATTGGCAGGTGTAGGAGAAACCTCAGATGCCCTGATACAAATTGGGAGTTGTTGAGGGATATGCATTTCTTACTGGGGTTATATAAAACAAGTTGATTGAAACTGTTGACATAGCTCTTTCACTTGGGATTCAGAAATCTTAGGTTGTTTTGAAGTCACCCAAGTCAAAATAATAGGAAAATAATTTTTTTCTTCCTCTTATTCTTACATTGAGAATGGGAATGTTACTTGGGAAAGTCTGTTTGAATTATCAACCTAATTTGTAGACACTTAGAGTGATGAGAACTATTTTATGTTCATGGGAGATAGACCACTGATTTAAAAAACCTGATATTAGAGGTTTCTTTAAAAAGTAAACAACAGATTTAGGGCATCACCTACAATTGTTCATTCTGATTTATGTGTGTATTAACTATACCCATGACTGTAGTATGTTATAGTAATCAATGTTTTTAATGATTTTGACTTAGGAAGAACATGTGAAATTCAGTTCTGGGGGCTATTGTTTTTAAAATCAGGAAAAAATCCTGAAAGTTTATTAAGGAGATAAGAAAATGTTCTGGGAACACTTGCTTGAAAACACCTTATAAAATAGTATGCGTATATGCCCTCAATTTGAGCAAACCCAACTCTGTTTTTCAAATTTTACAATGAACCCCTTTTCTTAGAAGAAAAAAGACAAACTGAGCACAGTGGCTCACGCCCTGTGATCCCCCAGCACTCTAGGTGGCTGAGGTGGGAGGATCCCTTCCGTTGATGACTTTGAGACTAGCTTGAGCAAGTGGGAGACCAAATCTCTACTAAAAATAGAAAAACTAGTTGGGTGTTGTGCCTGTAGTCCCAGCTTCTTGGGAGGTTGAGGCAGGAGGATCACTTGAGCTCCGGAGTTTGAAGTTGCTGTCAGCTGTGATGTCACATCACTCTAACCTGGGCAATAGAGTGAGACTGTCTCAGAAACAAAAAAGGCACCCCGACTTTCCACAAAGCGGTGAATCAGCCATCTCTGAGTAAAAGGAGGAGGGAGTAAAAAGGTAGAAAAATATTTAATAGTTTCATAGCTTGGAAGTATGTCCTGTGTTGTGACGTGAAAAAGATTAAGAAGCAGTATAAATAGTATGAAACATAAAATGAGTGAATTTAAAAAATAATAAATATGCAAAAAGTATAATATGTAAAAAAGAAAAAGTATCCAAAATATGTGAAAAATGCAAAAAGGGTACAGACATTATGTAGGAGGCAAGCACTTAATTAGCACTATATGTCAAGCCCTGTTCTTGCTGCTTAAGATACACAGCAGTAAATCAAAGATCCTCCCCGGTATTGTGCTAAAAAAGCCAGTAAAAAATGTTTCAAAATGGTATTTTTTCCTAAGTATTTATTAAAGAACATCTATTGCTTTTGCAAATGGGGAAAGTAAGAAAAAAAGTATAACATAGTTCAGAAAGATCATTATTTACTAAAAGGGAAAATTAAAAATTCAGCCCAGAAAGTTACTTTTCTGTATATCTACGATGTGTTGTTTGGTAAATACCCCGTTTGGGGGTTTCTGTTTTAACCCAGATCTCTTAAGGAGGATGATGCCAGGGGAAGGAATCAGGGCAGGAAGTTGAGTGGATGGATGATTCTTGGGCACCTGAGATTATTCTTGCTACTGAGGCCCTTTTTGACCCTGCATGTGGCTGGCCTGGATGGACGTTTACTTTTGGCTGAGGAATACACCCCGTGAAGGGAACCCAAGAGCCAATTATTCTTGCTGTGTTACTCAGGCTGGTCTTGAACTCCTGGTCTCAGATGCTCCTCCTGCTTTGGCCTCCCAAAGTGCGGGGATTATAGGTGTGAGCTTCCACACCCAGCCCCAAAAGAAAGGTTTATTAGTGGAATTCGACTGTTCTGTTGGGACTGGTGGGAAGGGTGTATGGTCACTGAAAGGAGAGAACAGAAATTGAAGAGGTGGAGGATCAATCACCTTATTGATCCAGGTGGTTTCTGCCCCTGTGTGGGAGTAACATGAAGTCTTTAGTGCCCCAAACCTGAAAATACAGTATGGAGTTGCAATATGGGCAGCTTTACATTTGCATGAAGCTTGAAATGGTTTTCTGATTGAATAGATTGTTGTAGCTTTGAAAGGTTGTGTTTAAATCACATTTCTGTAAATTAAAAATCTCAGTAGAAGACTTATTACTTACGAGAATCTTTGTGATTTCTGCTGTATCAATCCTTTGTGTAAATATATTTTTATGTATCAGGTTTACTTATATCCAGAAACTCCTCTGTAGATTTTCAGTCGTTGGATTTTCTTATAACATTTAGAAAAATGACTGACATGGTTCACCTCCTACTCATTGTTTCTGTAAAAAGGAATCATTTGGCTCTATTTCCTTCTTAATGTCTGTAGTATTTCCTTTAAAGAAGTCCTGTCAAGGAAGATAATCCTAAACTCCTATGTTTGGGTGTTTAAAGATTCAGAGGATTTAAAAATTTTGTTTACAAATATATGCCTTGCTTTGCTAATTTACAGATGTAGCTATTCCATTCAGAAAACTAAGGAGATAGCAATCAGACTAGGAATAAGATTCTTCTCTGTTTTTTTTTTTTTGGAGATAGTCTCACTCTGTTGCCCTGGGTAAAATGCTATGGCATAAAAGCTCAGAGCAACCTCAAACTTCCGGGCTCAAGTGATCCTCTTGCCTCAGCCTCCTGAGTGGCTGGGACTATAGGCGCCTGCCACAATGCCTGGCTAGCTTTTTTTTTTTTTTTAATTATTATTTTTTTATTTTAGGAGACAGTGTCTTGATCTTGCTCAGGCTGGTCTTGAACTTCTGAGCTCAAGCAGTCCACCCACGTCAGTCTCCCAGAGTGCTAGGATTACAGATGTGAGCCACCGTGCCTGGCCCTTTATTTTATTCTTAATAAATGGAGTTTCTTCATTTTCTGGGTTATTGTGTGTTACAGCTGTCTTCACTGCATGGATCTGACTGTAGTTTTTAGTCATGTTTTTATTCACATGTACATTCATACCATTTTCTACAATGCATTTACTTGGATTTTATTTACATTGTATCCATTAAGAAGCAGATGCATGATATACATCTACTTCCAATGCAGTTGGGGTTCAAGGTTGTGTATCATTTGCTGTCCACTGATACACAGAAGACACTGGGAATGTAACCTGCTTTTCTGGTGAAATCACTGCAATGTTGTTGCCACGTATTTCTTACCATCTGTATCACTCAGAATTGTAAAGATCTTGCTTTACAATCACAGGGACCAGTTAATCATAGCTCAGATTACTAAGTGATAGAAGCTGTTTCTTCCAATTAGTGTAAAAGAAGGTGGTTTTTAGAAGGTGATCCTAACTAAACCCATCAATAGTAGGTCTTTACATAAAAATTTAACTTAGGTTGCTATCGTGAGCTCTGTCTTCCCGTTGCAAAATCCAGGGCGTTCTTGCTCAAGGAAAGGTGTGGGGGCTGGATGTGGAGCTCCTGAGAAGCCAGGCCAGGAACTGGCTCCAGTCTGGTTCTTGCTTTCTCGGCCAGACTTGGCCCATACAGTGGCCCTGACCCTAAATGTTCCTCTTGACCTTCCCTCTCCTATCTAACTGGCATCTCCTTTTGAGAATTTCTTGACTCTGGTCCTCAAGGGAGATTGTCTGATTGGCTGAGCCCATAATTTTAGCCAGTAAATAAATCCATGTTTAGGCTTCTGGTCAGCTTATAGAGTGGCTCTTTTTGAGTCAGGTGTCACTTCAGGCCCAGTCAGCTCTGGCTGTGTGCATGTGAAAATTCTTGGGTGATAGAGAAGATTGCAGTTCAAAGGCAATCTCGGCAGAGTCCCCCAGAAATAGAAGGGAGTGAGAAGACATCTTGAGATATGTCTACTGCAAAGCCAATTTTAATAAGTTAGTTGATTCTCGGTTAAAAACACTTCCTAATCTATCCTGGAATTGTGTTTTACATTTTAATTTGTTCCCATATTGGAGCAAACTTGGGATTTTCTTATTTGTCCATTTTATATTCTTGTTAACTAAATTTTACCTCTTTTAGGAACACAAAGGACAGGTTTTGACACTTGCGAAGTTTATTATTATAGCTTGGTTTGATGATTCATGCTGACTTTCCTTTTGAAAAGAAGCTATAATATTACTTCAAAGTATTTTGAAAGGAATTTAGAAACTTCTCATTGTTCTGTGAGTTGCTTTAATTTCCAATAAATATTTATTCTTTTCCATATCTAAAAAGAATCCAAGTTCAAAAGGCAAAGCATTTAGATTAGTTTTCTAAATATTTATTAAATTGCTGGACTGTGTACTTTATATTTTGGGATAGGATGTGACCTATGCTTTCTGACTAGTTAGGGAGACAGCGTTTCTGCTCCAAGCAGAGGCTACTTGGTCTGCAGTAGATTAGACATAGTGTAGGGAACTATTTTTAAAAAAGGATTCATGGTTTTAATCTTACTATTTTGGTTAAAAAATTTTTTTGGTAGTGAAATCATCAGTGCAAAGATGATTTCAAGGAAGGTTTGTTGCATTCAGATAAGATGTGGAGGTAATTACGTAACTCTCAGCCTGCAGAGTTCTGGAACACAACTCCATTGTTCTTTCTGAGCCAGGTGGGGAGCATGGGTTAACAGTGCAAGGACCAGGACATGGGAAGGACATTATGGGGAACTGCAGGAGCAAACACCTAGCAACACGTACATCTTTTGAGGGTGGATAATAATCTAGTATTAAAAATAGTGACTAGTGTGGAGGAAAGGGAACCCTGTGTGGTGTTGGTAGGAATGTAGAGGAAGTTTCTCAGAAAACTAAAAAAAGAATTACCATACAATCCAGTCATCTTGCTCCTGGGAGTGTATCCGTTCAAACAGTGGCAGAAGAGGCATCCATACTCTCTCGTTCATTGCAGCCATTGTCACAGTAGCCACGACACAGAGCCCACTTAGACAGCCACCGTCAGACGCGTGGATACAGAAAACGTGGTGTCTGCACACTACGGAACATAGTTCAGCCTTAAAAATGGGGGGGATTCCTGTCATTTGTGACAACATGGATGAACCCAGAGGACATTATGCTATGTGAAATAAGCCGGGATAGCAAGATGAACTCGTACAGGAGAGAGTGGAATGGAGGTTACCAGGCGGGAGTGGGTAAGGGCGGAGCGGGTTGGAGGGATGTTGGTCAAAGGGGATGTATTTACTGTTAGGAGGAATAAATTCAGGGGATCTAACCTAAGCAATGGTGACTGTAGTAAAAAGGAATGCATTATATATTTCAAAATTGCCAAAAGAGGAGATTTAACATGTTTTTATCATAATAAAAAAAAGTATGTAAGGTCATGAATTTGTTAGTTAGCCTGATTGGATCATTCCACGTTGTAAACATACTTCAAAAATGACATAGTACTCCATAAGTACATAGGATTATCATCTGGCAATTAAAAATACGATTAAGTTAAAAAATAATGAGTAAATGTGGAAAGTAAAGAGGATCTCGCTAATGAGCTGAGGAGCTGGACTCCGTACAACTGGTAACAGAGACAGGGTAGGGTTTTCCTGGGTGCACTTCTATCCTAGGCACTGAGGGATGGTAAGCGCAGATACCGTGTGACTCCCGCCCTCAGGAAGGTGTGATTAAATAACACATGTGCAAGATGATTTTGGCACACGTATGGTAGGGATTTAAAAATAACTGTAATGACTCTGATTAAGTTGGAGGCAGGGGATTATTGTGTGGCCCTTACAACAAGACTTATGATGTTAAAAAGTGATCTCTTCCACTTGTGAATTTCTTAGTGAAAGTATCAGGAAGCTTAGACACTATTGGGCAGCCTATCATGGTAAAGTTGGGGTTGAGATTTGTATTTGGGGAGGGGCTACCGTTTGAAAATGTAACTTGAATACAGAACTCTTTCTCCGGCTCCCAGGGGAAGTGATGGTGTTTGCAGTTGCAGTTTACCTCTGTCCTATCACTCTGTAAATACTTTCTCTTTGCTAAGCTGTGAGCACCTTCAGGGAAGCGACACCTTCATTTCTATATAATCCCCCCCTTGATGCTCAATCAATACTTGATAAATGGGCTCGGCGCCTGTGGTTCAATCGGTTAGGGCGCCAGCCACGTACACCTAAGGTGGCAGGTTCGAATCCCCAGCCCGGGCCCACCAAACAACAATGATGGCTGCAACCAAAAAATGGCCGGGCATTGTGGCGGGCGCCTGTGGTCCCAGCTACTTGGGAGGTGGAGGCAGGAG
>CAUYQV010133058.1:0-14062 GCA_963574575.1 Galagoides demidoff | reverse complement strand
TCCAATAGTTTTGCCAGGAAGATCAAAAGACTTTGTTGAATAAGGCATCTTGGGCTCAATGTTGGCTCATGCATTAATCCCAGTACTTTGGAACACCAAGGGCGAGGATCCTTTGAGCCCAAGAGTTTGAGACCAGCCTGGGCAACATAGCAAAACCCTGTCCCTACCAAAAAAAAAAAAAAAGAAGAAGAAGAAGAAGAAGAAAGAAAGACATCTGGACCTAGATTTTAGAACAGTTCTCTTTAAACTGCTGATTAGCGGATTTTGAAATCTATTCATAAATCCCACTGAGCACATTTTCAATGAAATGGAATGTAACTAATAGAAAACATACTATTGCTTTCTGAAACTTTTGTTTCAGGTATATATGTGTGTTTTGGTATCAGATGTATTTCTTAAAAGTTGGTAGCCATCAAAAAAGTTTGAAAGCCACTGTGATCAAGAAGAATCAATTCCCATTCCAAACTAGATAATTTTTGACTCCATGGGATACATTTGTTCTATAACCTTACAAAGGTCTTATCCAGTCTGTGTTCCCTATTCTGTAAAACCACGGTGACTGAATTCCTGGTCAGCCTTTCAGGAATTTATGGGTATTAACTAAATTCCATAAGTGGAATGTTTAAGCTCTTCCAAAAAGCTTAAACTCCTGAATATATTAATGAGGAACTCAAGAGGTAAATAATAATGTGATTGACTAATTAGTAATGTGTGGTAAATACTGCCCTAGAGGCTTGGCACCCATAGCACAGTGGTTATGTTGCCAGCCACATACACCAAGGGTGGGAGGTTTGAACCCGGCCCCAGCCAGCTAAAAACAAGGACAACTGCAATGAAAAATAGCCAGGCATTGGCTCGGTGCCTGTGGCTCAAGCGGTTAAGGCGCCAGCCACATACACCTAAGGTGGCGGGTTCGAATCCAGCCCAAGCCTGCCAAACAACAATGATAGCTGCAACCAAAAAAATAGCCGGGCATTGTGGTGGGCACCTGTGGTCCCAGCTACTTGAGAGGCAGAGGCAGGAGACTTGCTTGAGCCCAGGAGTTGGAGGTTGCTGTGAGCTGTGATGCCACGGCACTCTACCCAGGGGGACAGCTTGAGGCTCTGTCTCAAAAAAAAAAAAATAGCCAGGCGTTGTGGTGGGCATATGTAGTCCCAGCTACTTGGGAAGCTGAGGCAAGAGAATCACTTAAGCCCAAGAGTTTGAGATTGCTGTGACCTGTGATGTCATGGCACTCTACCAAGGACAACATTGTGAGACTGTCTCAAGAACAAAAAAAGTACTGCCCTAGAAGCTTTACATTAAGCATTTAGCAACAACTCTACGAAGCAGATAGTCACGTACCAATCATTTCAAATAAGATTTCATTTTAAAACGTGTACTGAAATTGAGTAACACACTGTGTTGCTGAAAATGTGGTGAAACAAACTACTGGGTAGGTGAGCAAATTGGCACCACCATTCAGACGGCTGTTTGGCAATATCAACCTTTCACACACTTTGACTCATCAATTCTTGTTCTAAGAATGTATCTTATAGATACTCTCACACCTAATTGCAGAGGATATATGTGTAAGGATATTGATTCACATTTTATAGTAGAAAAATGATACATAACTATTCAAAAAGCTAAAATCAAAAGAACTGACAATATTAAATGGTGGCAAGAATGCATACATTGCCAGTGGGAAAACAAAGAAGCATAGTCATTTTGGAAAGGAGTTCGGCAGTAGGTAAGCCATACATATACTTACCACATGACCCAGCAATCCCAATCTTAAGTGCTTACCCAAGAGAAATAAAAACTTATGTCCACACAAAAGCCAGTACATGATAATGGCAGATACATTCATAATTGCCCCCAGCTGGAAAAAACCCAATGTCCCAATGTGAATGGATAGACAAACTCAGCTATCTCCATACCACCAAGTAGCACTCAGTCATGAAAAGGAAACAACTGTGGCTACACGCCACAACATGCACAAGTTTCAAACGCACTGTGTTCAGTGAAAGAAACCAGATTCAAAAGACTACATCCAATATAATCTACAGTATTTTAGCAAAGGTAAAATACAGGGACAGAAAACATATTGGTGGACGACAATGGTTCAGACTGAAAGAAGGCGACTACCTACAGGATGCAGTAGGGAACTTTCTGCAAGAATGGGGTTATAATACATTTTAACTGTAATTACAGGATTGAATGTATTTACCAAATTTCATAAAGCTGTTCACTTAAAAAGGTAAGAGAGCAACTAATGTTTATGCAGCAAGCCCCTATTGAGACTTGAACAGTTGAAGTCACTGCTGAGTAAATGGCCAAGTCAGTGCTTGACCTCAAGTCCACTCTTGCTCAGTTATTTTCAGTTATCCTGAGCAGACACTTCTCTTTTCTCTCCCCTCAGCCTACCTTTCTCTCTTTTTTTTCTCTCCTCCTCTCTCTCTTTCTCTTTCTTCTCCTCCTCTTCCTCTTCCTCCTCCTTTTCTCTTTTCTTTCTCCACATTCTCTCTACTGAAGAGAGATGGGCACACTTTGCCTGTGCCCATCCGTCAGCCTAGAAATACCTTTCTCATCTAGTTAATTTCTAGCTGTTCTCTTTTTTGTTTCCAGTCATTCTTCAAGTCTCAGTTCACATATTTCTTCCTAAACCCCCCCTGGTTAGATTAGGTTCTTCTCAAATCTATTTTATTCATTTATTTGGGTTTTTTTTTTTTTGAGACAAGTCTCAAGCTGTCACCCTGGGTAAAGCGCTGTGACATCACAGCTCACAGCAACCTCAGACTCTTGGGCTTCAGTGATTCTCTTGCCTCAGCCTCCCAAGTAGCTGGGACTATAGGCCCCCACCACAATGCCCAGCTATTTTTTGGTTGTAGTTGTCATTGTTGTTTGGCAGGCCCAGGCTAGATTGGAACCTGCCAGCTCTGGTATATGTGGCTGGTGCCCTAGCTACTGAGTTATAGGCATAGAACCTCAAATCTATTTTAGAGGATGGGAAGGGCTGAGAAAGTGGGGTAAGCATAAAGATAAGGGATGCTTCTAACAGAGGTGCACCACCAACTCTTGGCCTAGCCCCAAGCCCAACGTCATGCCCCCTCTGGGTGTGGGGACAGCCTGCTTCCAACACCTGGTCCTTATTGGGGTATAAAGTTCCAGCCCTCTCACCCCAGCTTGAAACAACTCAACCTCACTTTCAGAGCTTCCTGAGGGAGTAGGCTGAGACCAGCTTCCTCCTTCTCTCCCCTAACCGCTCCCTAGGTGTGGATCATGAGAAAGTAAATTTTCTAAGTGTTGGCAATGAGCTTGGCTTCCTGGGGAATCTGTGACTCAATCCCAGAGACCAGCAATATATACAGGCTTTTTCTGGTCCCCTACCTGCTCTATTTCTCCAGGTGCTCAAAGGTGACTCATTACTCAGTAATTCCAGAGCAGAGGGTGGTTCCTGAATTCACCTGCAGCAATATTAAGAGACAACGCGTAGTCACCCACAGAACAGCCCCAGAATTCCCCAGCTCTTGGTCCTTGGTGTGGCTGTGCTGCCTATGCAGAACTGCGACTCTGTTCTCTGAGGGGTGCCCACACTGGACTGCTTTGCAGGACTGAAACCTTGCTATCTTGGGATCAACAAATATTTGTAGAATGACTAAATGAAACCCTGCAAAGCAGCTTATCTCACAGATATTAGAGAATATTAAGTAACTGGCCCAGAGCAATAAGACCGTGACTGCTAGAGCTGGGATTTGAACCCAGATTTGGGTGAGCCCGCCCCAGACACTGAGAATGGCCCATTATTATTTAGGATTTCAAATTTTAGGCTGAGATCATAATAATACTCACATTTAAAGTGTCATCTAGGAGGTTTCTTTTTTGTTTGTTTTTGATATAGAGTCTCACTACGGTGCCGTCGGTTCAGTGCCATGGCGTCACAGCTCACAGCAACCTTGCCTCAACTTCCCAAGTAGCTGGGACTATACGCACCTGCCACAACGCCCGGCTGCTTTTTTGTTTAGCAGGCGGGGCTGAGTCCAAACCCACCAGCCCTGGTGCATGTAGCCAGCGTCCTAACCACTGAGCTACAGGCACCAAGCCAACCTACGAGGATTCAAAGTGGAAATACTGTTGGTGGAGGAGCGGTGGTGGTTAGTACTGTCAATCCCATACAGGAAGTAAAACAAATCTTCCAGGTAAAATAACATTCTCATGCCACCTTTTCAGGTGGATGAACAATGAATTCATTCAATGTCTTATTTACCCCCCCCAAAAAAAATTAGAGATTAAGGAATTCTTTTGTTTTTTTCTGCAAATAAAATTTTTTTCCTCTTTAAAATCAAGAGATACAATGATCATATAATGATAAATAAAGAGCTCACCTTGATTACTTCACAAATCTTTTTGAAGTTTGATTATCTCTTTTACACACCTTTTGTGTTCCATTTCATCAGAATATTTACTTTGCCATCAATAATTCTTTTTTTTTTTTTTTGTAGAGACAGAGTTTCACTTTATCACCCTCAGTAGAGTGCCGTGGTGTCACACAGCTCACAGCAACCTCCAACTCCTGGGCTAGGCAACTCTCTTGCCTCAGCTTCCGGAGTAGCTGAGACTATAGGTGCCAGCCACACCACCCAGCTATTTTTTAGTTGCAGTTCAGCAGGCCGAGATCAAACCTGCCACCCTTGGTATATGGGGCCAACACCCTACCCATTGAGCCAGAGGTGCTGCCCTGTCATCAACAATTCTGACAAACAGTAAACTGTTTTCATATGATAATTACCAGATGCATAGTACATATTTAACTCTGCTGAAATGAGGTTTAAAAAATGCTAGGGCTCAGCACCTGTGGCTCAAGTAGCTAAGGCGCCAGCCACATACACGTAAGGTGGCTGGTTCGAATCCAGCCAGGGCCCGCCAAACAACAATGATGGCTGCAACCAAAAAATGGCCAGGCATTGTGGTGGGCACCTGTAGTGCCAGCTACTTGGGAGGCAGAGGCAGGAGACTTGCTTGAGCCCAGGAGTTGGAGGTTGCTGTGAGCTGTGATGCCAGGGCACTCTACCCAGGGGGACAGCTTGAGGCTCTGTCTCAAAAAAAAAAAAAAAAAGAATAGAAAAGGCTGTCCACAACTGCCTTTCTGGTTTTTGGTTTTTTTCTTTTTTTTTTTGTGAGACATAGTCTTACTTTGTCACCCTCAGTAGAGTGCTATGACATCATAGCTCACGGCAACCTCAAACTCTTGGACTCAAGCAATCCTCTTGCCGCATTCCTCCAAGTAGTTGGGAATAAAGCCACCCACAACACCAGGCTAGTTTTTAGAAATGGAGTCTCGTTCTTGCTCAGGCTGGTCTCCAACTCCTGAGTACAGGTGATCTACCTACCTCAGTCTCCCAGAGTGCTAGGATCACAGGTGTGAGCCACTGCACCTGGCCTCACAACTACCTTTCTGGAAAAGACAGGAACTGTACAAAAAATACCCTGCTCCTTTAGTTTCTCTACACAGATGATACATTCTCTCCTTTTCAATTTGACCAGAGTTTGGTTAAAACAGTCAGTCCAGCAAAGGCATGTTTTAGAGGTATTTTGGTCCCTTGAGCAAGCAACATTGTTTATCTCCTCCCAAGGGGTGTGTGCGTGCCTATGTACACATGCATGAATATGTGAGTGTACCCACAGGCCATGATGAGAACAGAAGTAATTTATCTGGGAATGCTGAGTGAGTTACTATGAATCATCTCCCTCACCCTGCACCATCAGTGCCCACCCATTGAGCTTCCCTGTGCACAAAGAGCTGTGCCAAGCACAGACAGTATTAGAGTCACCAAGATGTTTATGTTCTTCACCCCTAAAACCTTGGTACTGATATGAATATTCTAGAAACAAAATAGGAAAAGGCGATGGGGGGACCAGGGGTAAGAGAATGACAGAGAAAATGTCAACGTTCTTGCATTTTGTAAATACACCAGACCAGCCTTGCAGCCCAGTGTTTGGAGATTTGCTGGAATGAGAGTTCTTTCCTGCTGCAGGCCTGAGAAGGGGCATTTCAGGCAGGTTTCCTTTGTGTTAACAAAACAGAAAACCAAACTTTGCTTCTTTGCTCCATCTGCCACACATTCCAGATGGGAGGACTGTCTTATGCTTTCTGAGCTCTTAATGCCTGATTTGCTGAGTTCGTTACCTCAGGCCTGGTCCTTTCTTTAAACAGTGACCATAATTTTTTTTCCCTGGAATGACATTCTCGCCAGAAGATCAGGAAACAAATCCTTGGAAGTTGTAGCAGAGATAAGCTGAGTAGCAGAGATAAGACATCAGCTTAGGTCTTCACTAGGAGAAAGGAACATCAAAGTGGACCCAGCACAGACCCAGCGCACCAGGCCCACCCTGATACATTCAATGCAAAGATAGGCAGTGACTTGTTACCTGTGAAACTCCAGCCCAGATGGCTCTTATCCCAAGGGGCCTGGCTCACCAGCTTTCTGATCTACACTGTCCTAGGCACTGGTTTCTGGTGTGCAGAAATAGCCCTGGTGAAACCTGTCATGTGGATTATGTTTCTCCCAAAGGACAGAGCTCTGCTGGGTTTTGATCCTGAATCATCAATTTCATAGCACCGTTCCGCACGGTAGAATAGAAAGCAGGCCTGGAGATGTTTGCTGCCAAGTTGAGGTGCTTCCGCTCCTTTGGGCAACTTGGAGGGAGCTGTCTGCACTCACAGCCAACCTCTCAAAGCCTTCGCCCACTCACAAAAGAACCAGTCATCCTTAAACGGTCATACAGACCCAGAAGAGGCAGGACAACTTTCAGGCAGCTGGGATGCTGAAGGCAAGGGAAGGGAAAGAAATGAAAAGACTTTAAACACATTCTCTCTCCAGCCCCCGCTGAGAATTTTAAATGCCTTCTCCTCTGGCATATTTGAAGTCTGCATTTTATTGTCTGTTTAACTTACCCAGCAAGCCTCTGGGGCGGGTGAGAGCTGTGTCTCTGCGTGTTTGTGTCTAGTGCTGAGTGCAGTGTTGGCACTCAGAGCAGCAGAAAGTAATATGGCTAAAATCCACTGCAGCAGTGGGTGGCCTGGGCACAGAAGGTAAAGCCATCTGGGTGGTGTGAGGAGGGCATGAGTTTCCAGACCTGCGAACCAATGCTGCTGGGGAAATAAGGGAACCATCCCATTACTGTTGTCCTCCCGGAAATGGATCTTGTTCTTGCAGGCTGGGCGCCTGGGAGGGAGAAATAGGATGTCCACCGCTCTGAGAAGGAAAACTCAGGAGTCATCCTGATGGTGACCTTGCTAGATGATGCGTATCTCAGAACAAAGTGGGGGTTCTCTCGCTTGGACCAGCAGAGTATAATCTGAGGCTCCAGAGCTGGGCTCTCTCCCAGGTTTGTCCTGTAACCCCACTCCCTACCCCAGGCCACAATCCCACACATTCACACATTCACTCAATCTATCCGTATGGAATCCTACTGTGCACCAGGCACTGTGCAGACCCTGAGCATGTAACGATGTGCAAGATGCACTCTTTCTGCCCTCATGGAGCTCACCGTCCAAGGGGGATAACCACAGAGGGTGGGAATACTGTAAGTATGTAAACTGTGAGACACAACAGTCAGGGCCTCCTCCCCTTCCCTTCCCTCACACACCAAGCAAGAGCTAAGATCCAGGGTGTCCTGCTCTGTCTCTATCGATTTGGGAGGAAAACTTGAGGGAAATCCATTCAAAGACATCCCACAGGCTGGAGATGTTGATAAAGGGAAAAAGGGGAAAGAAAAAGAGAAAGAGAGAATGGAACCCTCCTTCAGAAGAAGTTTTTACCACAATTTTACCTTTCACAGCGTGTGAGTTATCTTTAGCAAGGAATCTGCATTGTCCGGCTTCCAAGGGCCAATGCTAACTTGCCAAAATTTGCTTTTGTTATTAGGTTTTCCCAATTCAGCTCCTGGAATATTTGAGTGAACAATTTTATATCTAGATAAGTCTCTTGGGAGTGGAGCAGAAGGAATTCTTTATGGGCATCATTAAAAGGAACTGCTACAGAAATAAAAGGAGAAATAATCATTTCCATTTACTGCGTGTCTACCAAGTGCCACGCGTTGCGTGTAATTTCACTTCATCTTAACAAACGGTACTTCCGGGGTGATATTATCTTCTCTCTTTTATGGTCAGGTGAACTAAGGCTCAGAGAAATCAAGCACCCTGTCTCAGATCACAGTGTTGTTAGGTGGAATAGCTGAGACGTGAACCATCAGTTTACTGAGTGCGAGATGAACTTGGAGGGAAAACTCCCCAGTTCTGGGCGGCACTTGTGGCTCAGAAGGGTAGGGTGCCAGCCTCATATGCTGGAGGTGGCGGGTTCAAACCCAGACCTGGCCAAAAAAAAAAAAAAACAACTCCCCAGTTCTAGAACAGTGCTAGCAAAAAATGGCAATAAAGTCTTGCGTTGGGGGGTTGGGAGGTCCCTGGGATCCAGGTCCCACATGTCCCATCACTATGATCAGCCAACATATCATCATCCAAAATCTCTGTTCTCCCCTTCAGAACGGGGCCTCGTTTTCTTTTCTTTTTCTTTTTTGCAGTTTTTGGCTGGGGCTGGGTTTGAACCCACCACCTCTGGTATTTGGGGCCGGCACCCTACTCCTTGAGCCACAGATGCCACCCCAGGGCCTCTTTTTCTTGTGGTCATCACTTGCTCAGCTACATACGTCTTTATCTGTTACTGATTTCATGTAAAATCATTTGTATTATAATAGAAACTTTCTGAAAACAATTATATAACCAGGAAAAAAAAAAAAAAAGAGGTCCAAAGACCGGTGAGATTTTCAGATGCCGTGACAAGCCTCGTGGGTTCCCAGCAGCAACCTATTACCTCCATGCTAGATTGAACCTTGCCTTTATAACTCTTTGCATGGGCCACAGCGTTCAGCTTTCCTCCTCAGAGTGGCAGACACCCACTGCCCTGAATGGACAGAGCCCAGGATATACAGGAGTAGTGTCATTCTAGGTGATTGAATGAGCACCAGAGATGCTGAGGACACAAACTGCCAAGTCTGTGAACGTCTGAACCCTCCTTGCCTGCAGAACTTTGGAAACAGGCCAGCTACCCATTCCTGATCTACTCACTCTTCTTTACATCCCCCACAGCACCTAGAAAACCTCATCCACAGGGTAGATGCTGGACACAGTCGGGCACAGACAATCTCTTCTGATTGGTTCACCCCTTCCAGCGTTGAAAGGGCTGAGCCTCCAGGAGAGTGGTGAACTCCTCACTGTTGGTAGCGTTCAAGCCAAGGCAGGCTGACGATTGGGCACTGGAACTTTGTTTTCTAATGGGTTGGACTCAGTGAGCTGCTGGTCCTCCCACAGCTCTGGAGGAGGCTCTTGTAGGTTGCCTATAAGAATACAGAGACTAAGTACTTTTAGAAATGAACGTTATTAATAATCAACTCATCTTAACACAGCATCATCAATAAATCAGGAGACAAGGTGGCCAGTGTGTGATTTGAGGGGATATAATTGCAAATGATATGAGTATCGAGACGGTTGAAACTCAGTGAAATGTAATGTGCCCACTATAGCAGGATATGGTCTGAGTGGATCTCATGAAAAGTCCAAAAAGGAACACAGTTATCAACATTTCTTTTCCCAGGGTCATTCTAGGAAAGAGAATGGCTGGTTCAGGGGCCCTTAAGCACTCTGTTATAACCCAATAAAGTATCTGTGCGTGAGCAGGGATACATTCTCAGGGGTTTCTATTCCTGATAAAAGTTCCTTGGAGGTTATCCACTTCCCTTTGCTCTGAAGCTCTGATCACTCAGCAAGCTTCTGATTACCAAGTCAATCTCCTGAATAACCTGGATAAGAGATGTGTGAGAACTCTGGTCACTGGAAGGATATCCTGCATGGTAAAATGCAAGTATGGACATTTGAGTTTATACCTCAGTTTATTGCGAGCCAGGTTATTGTGAGTCAGTCTATGAGACCAGGACCTATAAAACTAATGGTTGGTTGATCCCAGGAGCACAGTGACCACACCAAGGCCCAGAACTGTGGGGAGGGCCTGATTGAAGCTGTAAAGTATCAGGCTGCTCTGTGTCTGCCCATCTATTACTGAAGTCGTTTCTAGCTCTGAGATTTTATGATTCTCTGATTTGTCCTGAGATGGAACACTAAGGGGCCTGCATGGCCTCGGCATGCAAATGACCAGAAGAGCAAAGGGACAGGAAGAGGGAGCCAGGCAGGAGGCTCCAGCCCTCTTTTTCTGAATACCGAGATGGAGACCAGGGCAAAGGTTCTCAGGGATCTTTTGGAAACAACCAGCAGGATCTTTTCCATTCATTCTTCTTTCCCTGATAGTTTTTAAAATCAGAAAAGTTGAGAGGTTTTGAAATGGTCTGAAACAGTCAGCTAGTAGAGAATCTCACTCCGTGTGAGCCCTGAGTCAGTCGTTCCCTGGGGATCCTGTAGCAGACTGGGGGAAAGACACATTGCCAGACGGTGTTTCTGGGGTTTCTATCCCAAGACCACATCGCCAAGTGGGAAACCATCTGAGACTCTATCAAATACCCAGGACTCAAGTCATCACAGATATTTCCAATCTGAGACATGAAAGTGAAGAAATACAGCAGGTTTTCAAAGCTGCAGTTGACTCACCCCCATATAGCTGGGTGGCTAGTCTCAAAAAAGAGGTGGCAGTTTCATTGCCATGGGAACCTCCACTTTGACTCACTGGTATTCAAAGCTCCAGCTGGGAACATCTCGTTCCTGTTCCTGATTACAGCTCATGACCTACTTCTACATGCTGGAGAGAGAGGCCCCAGTGAGATACCTGGGAACCAGGAAGCCCCAAACCCTCACTCTGGAATCGGCTCTGTTGGCTCTCCGCAGAGACCAAGGCAGATTGCTGTATGATGTAGTTAAAGAGGATGACAATATTCAGCCTTCTCTGATGAATGTTTTAATAGTTTAGTGGATAAAATTTGAAAGGGATACAGACTGTGAATGTCTGGAGAATCCCTTCTCCCCACCATGTTTGTCAGATTGGGAGCCCAAGCCCATAGGTCTTGCCCAAACTTGCCAGAGCCTTGCCTATCTCTTCCAATAAAGTAGGGCCCCAGCAAAGAGCTTAAACTGGCCCAAAGGAGTGGCAGGGGAACACAGGCTGGCTTGAAGACAATGAGATGAGAGGGGAAATGGGGAGAAAAGACACAAAGTAGTGTAAATAAAGATGCTCTGTGGGTATGCACACAAAATTTTCACCACTTTCTCAGGAAGATTGTCAGAGCCATTCTGCCTCTATAATTGCTTTTTCTTTTTTTTTTTTGAGATGGGGTCTTGCTCTGTCACCACAGCAAGAGTGCAGTAGCATCATCATGGCTCACTACAACCTCAAACTCCTGGACTAAAGCCATCCTCCTGCCTCAGCCTCCCAAATAGCTATGACTACAGTCATGCACCACCACTCCCAGCTAATTTTTATATTTTTGGTAGAGATGGGGTCTTGCTCTTGCTCAGGCTGGTCTTGAAATCCTGGCCTCAAGCCATCCTCTCCCTTGGCCTCCCAAAGTGCTAAGATTATAGGCATGAGCCACCTCCCCCAGCTTTATATCTTACATTCCTGTAACTGTCTTTAACTCCTTTTCCTCTCTCTCTTCCATATCCAAACCATCATCGAATTATACCAATATTACCTCAGACAATAACCCAGATTTACCTACTTTTCTCAAGCACCATAGGCACCACCCCGTCTCAGCTGTAGAAGCTTCCTTTTCACCTCTCCCTGATCCATCCTTCACACAATGCCATTAAGTTAAATTTTACAGGTACAAGCACAAATCAGAACATATCATTTTTCCGCCTGACAAAGGCTCCCCACTGTACTTGGCATAGACCCACAGTCCTGTTCGTCCATAGGCCTGAGTGGTCCCTCCAGCCCATGGCCCCTTGACGTTACCTGTGCCACTTCGCCCCTCCCCCCGCCACACTGGCCTCCTTTCTCAACTCTCCCTGCCTCCTTCCTCCTCACGGCCTCCACATCCTCTCCCTGCCACCATCTCTCCCACCTGCTCATCCTGCAGGGCCTTGTGTAAACCCATCTTCCCTGAGAGACCTTCTAGAATTCTTCAGATCTGAGTTAGGATAGGACCTGCTGATATGCTTTCCCAGAAGCTTCCATATTTTTCCCTCTGGAGAACTTATCAGTTTGTTATTACATAGCAGTGGTTCTCCAAGGATGGTTCCCAGACCAGCAGCACCCACACTACCTGGAAGTTTGTTGGGAATGCAAATGATCAGGCCAGCACCACCCCTCCTATATCAGACGCTGAGGGCTGGCCCCAGTATGTCTTGTAACAAACACACACCAAGGTTCGGGAGCCAGAGTCACGTTGTTTTCCTATGGGAAGCAGATTGACATCTGTCTCCCCTACTTGAATGAAAACTCCATGAGCTCAGTGCTCTGGCACAGGGTAGGCACGTTATAAAACTTGGTTTGAGCAAATGAATTAATAGACGTGCATTACGTCGGTTGGCTGGGAAAGATGCTAATGAGGCCAAGATCAGAAACATATACCTGGTGTGGGCGCCTGCAACTTCCTCTGTCCCGTGGACTTTAGTGACTACCCCCAGAGGCCCCACTGATTCTGTCTAAGGGCCTGTATAGGTTGTGCTGTTATTCAGACCCATGAAGCTTCTGCTGCCCTTGTCCCACACTCAGACACTCAAGGAAAGGGTTTTGACAATCAGAGTTGTCCCATTATCCTCTTTACCTTCTAAACCTTCTTTTGGAAATCTCAGAGCTCTACTAAGGGTACAGTGAGCTCAGCACAGTCTGCCTAGAGCTTAAAAGCCAGAACCAGTGGTGAACCGCCATCAGGAGGGGGAGCCTCTGCCATCAGCACCCAGGGGTGGCCAACTCCTACTAGCTAGTATGCACTGAGCATTTACTCTCTTGTCTCACACTACTGAGAGGTGATTTATTTATTTATTTATGTATTTATTTATAGACAGAGTCTTACTCTGTCACCCTGGATAGAGTACCCATGGCATCATAGCTCACAACAACTGCACACAGAGATTCTCTTGCTTCCGCCTCCCCAGTAGCTGAGACTACTGGTGCCCCCCACGATGCCCAACTAGTTTTTTTCTATTTTTAGTAGCGATCGGGTCTCAGTCTTGCTTTGACTGGTCTCGAACTACTGAGTTCAGGTGATCCACCTGCTTTGGCCTCCCAGAGTGCTATTATTACAGGCATGAGCCACCGTACCTGGCCGAGAGGTACACAATTTCATATAATCTTCAAAACAATACCATGGGCTTGGCACCTGTAGCTCAGTGGCTAGGGCACCAGCCACATACAGCGAAGCTGGCAGGTTCAAATCCAGCCCAGGCCTGCCAAACAACAATGACAACTACAACCAAAAAATAGCTGGGCGCTATGGCAGGTGCCTGAAGTCCCAGCTACTTGGGAGGCTGAGGCAAGAGAATTGCTTAAGCCCAAGTGAGGTTGCTGCGGACTATGATGCCACAGTACTCTACCGTGGGTGACAAAGTAAAACACTGTCTTGAAAAAAAAAAATCAAACACAATAACTAAGAAAATGACACGAAGGCTATGGTAACCAGTTTGATGAGACTATTTCAAATTGTATATAGAAATAGTGGCTCGGCGCCTGTGGCTCAATCGGCTAAGGCGCCAGCCACGTACACCTAAGGTGGCAGGTTCGAATCCCCAGCCCGGGCCCGCCAAACAACAATGATGATTGCAACCAAAAAATGGCCAGGCGTTGTGGCGGGCGCCTGTGGTCCCAGCTACTTGGGAGGCGGAGGCAGGAGACTCGCTTGAGCCCAGGAGTTGGAGGTTGCTATGAGCTGTGATGCCATGGCACTCTACCCAGGGGGATTGCTTGCGGTTAGGTCTCAAAAAAAAAAAAAAAAAGAATAGCCAGGCGTTGTTGTGGGGTCCAATAATCCCAGCTGCTCAGGAAGCTGAGGCAAGAGGATTGCTTATGCCCAAGAGTTTGAGGTTGCTATGAGCTATGACATTGTGGCACTCTATCCAGGGTGACAAGGTAAGACT
>CAUYQV010133057.1:0-16650 GCA_963574575.1 Galagoides demidoff | reverse complement strand
CTGTGGCTCAATCGGCTAAGGCGCCAGCCATGTACACCTAAGGTGGCGGGTTCAAATCCCCAGCCCGGGCCCGCCAAACAACAATGATGGCTGCAACCAAAAAATGGCCAGGCGTTGTGGCAGGCGCCTGTGGTCCCAGGTACTTGGGAGGCAGAGGCAGGAGACTCGCTTGAGCCCAGGAGATGGAGGTTGCTATGAGCTGTGATGCCATGGCACTCTGCCCAGGGGGATAGCTTTAGGCTCCATCTCAAAAAAAAAGAAAAAAAAAAGAAATACTAAAAAAAAAAAAAAAAAAAAAAAAAATATTAAATTCTTCCACCTACTCTTCAGTTTAACCCAACAGGTGAGCCAATGTTTCTTCCCTAAAACTTTATTCCCTAACTGAGGGCAAACAGACTCCATATACTCTTCCCCAGCAGTCTTCATTCATGTTCCTTCAATATCAAATGAGATGATGGATATTAAAGCACTTTGTAAAGTACTTAATGATACAGAATTAGGAGCATAAATAATTGATTTTTCTGAGTTAAAAAATAATGGCATGTTTAAGATGCTAAAAATAAGAACTTGTAACAAAGCCAATGTGTGTAATATAATCCTATTTGGGGAAAATTATCTATTTTGCATAGCAATGTTGGCAGGCTATGTTACAAAATTTAACAGTGATTATCCCTGGGTTTAGAAAATGTGGTGAACACATTCTCCTTCCTTAGTAAATTATTACAAGAATTAAAAAAAGGAAAGAACATGTGGCCATCTCTAGTTTCTTTCCCTCTTCTCTCTCTCTTTTTTCTTGGCTTTGCTTACCTTTCATTCTTCCCATAGCTATATATTATTTGGATAAAAAGAAAGGCTATTTGGAATATTTTCTATACATGATTTTGTGATTCTGACCCATCAATAACTTTATATATTATTTCATATCTTTCTCTTTTTACTTGTAGTCTTAAACACTAAACATAGATTGTATGAGTTTCTTAAGGCTTCCATAACAAATTACCACAAACCAGTTGGCTTAAAACAATAGATATTTAATGTTTCATAATTTTGGAGGCTAAAAGTCCAAAATTAAGGTGTAAACAGTATCATCCTCTTTTAATGCTCTAAAGCAGTGGTTCTCAAACTTCCTAATGCCGTGACCCTTTGATACAGTTCCTGTGGGTTGCGACCCACAGGTTGAGAACCACTGCTATAAAGGATGATCTGTTCCACACCTTTCTCTTACCTTCTAATGTCAGCAGCAATCCTTGGCATTCCTTGGATTCTAGCTCAAAATTCTAATCTTTACCTCTATTATCTCATGGCATTCTTCCTGTTTCTCTACATTATCTTCCTCTAAGGCAGCAGTTCTCAACCTGTGGGTCACAACCCACACAAACTGCATTAAAGGGCCGTGGCATTAGGAAGGTTGAGAACCACTGCTCTAAGGACACTGGTTATATTGGATTAAGGGCTCACCCTACTCTAGTATGACCTCGTCTTGACTAAGTGCATTGGCAGTGACCCTATTTCCAAATGAGGCCATATTCTGAGATACTACAGATTAGGACTTAAACATTTATTTCTAAGGAACACTATTCAACACAAAGTACTGATCAAAGAATTTTGTTCCTAATTTTTCTTTTAAAGCCTATGCATGTTAAGAAAATTATGCCATTAGTTCTTTATAGGTCTTATCTTTCAGAAATTGATATAGTAAATGTAATATCACTTGAATAAGTCTAAATTTCTTAGAACATCATTCCAGAAGTGTCACTACAATAGTGTAATTCATCATTTCTACATAATATGTTAGAAAATTATCATCTTTACAAAACGAGTTTGAAAACTAAAAACCCTGTATATTTGAACCATTTATCAATGCCCTCCCAGAAACAGATACAGCTCTTCTCTCACTTGGAAGACTGAACATTTCATAATGCAACTTCTTGTGAATTTGAAATCTATTAACAAAACATTTTTTTCTTCTTCTACCAAGATTAGAATTTGTTGTTC
Source organism: Galagoides demidoff (assembly GCA_963574575.1). Classification (NCBI taxonomy): domain Eukaryota; kingdom Metazoa; phylum Chordata; class Mammalia; order Primates; family Galagidae; genus Galagoides; species Galagoides demidoff. The sequence continues at coordinate 14,655 of CAUYQV010133057.1, read as the reverse complement.
AAACCTGTATCAAAGAATCACAGGAAATAAGATACATTCTTTTCTTTTCTTTTATGCTCTACTCAGAAACAGTTTCTTGCAAAGAAAAAGTGGGGAACCACAACCCTTAAGTAATCAAGACGAGCTCTTGAAGAGCAAAAAGCTACTGAAGTCTAAAAAGCAGTGGATCTACCACACTGTGAACAACTCCTAAGTATATTTAAACAATCTTTTGGAAAAGTAGCTTTTCATGTACAGCTGATAGTGATCACTCTCTGAAAAAGTGAAATGCCTATTAAATAGATGCCATTTGGAAAAGTATAAATAACCAGAATAAAAAATGTCATTGTGTTGTTTCAAAAAGTACAGTTACCATTTCCTTTTCAAAGAAAGTTTTCTCATGATCACCTTGGGTACCTGTAAGTGATAATGCCAAGTGGTTAATAAGTTTAATCATATGGCAGGTCTAACTGGTAAGAATTCAACTCATGGGATTATTTCAGTGAGAAATATAATCATTAAGGCTTAAATCTTATATAGTAATAATGTATTAGTTAGCCATGTCACAATAATAGTGCATGACAAACACACAAATCTCAATGGCATTCAATAATAAGCATGAATCTGTTGCTCATGCACAGATGGGGAAGGCTACATTCACATGTGTTGACCTAAGGCTATGAATCAAAGCTAGGTCTGCTCCATATGTATCTCTTCCTTCTTGGACAAGAGCCAACAAAGCATGTTTTCCCCAAGGTAAAAGGCAGGAGTTCAAAGGGGCAAAGTTAATGACATAAGCACATTTCAAATCTTTCCTTGCATCATACCCACTAACACCTGTAGAGTAGGTAAAATATATGTTTGTTTGTTTGTTTTGTTTTGTTTTTGTTTGGTTTTTTTTTTTTTTTGCAGTTTTTGGCTGGGACCGGGTTTGAACCTGCCACCTCAGGTATATGGGGCGGGTGCCCTACTCCTTTGAGCCACAGGCACTGCCTGGGAAAATAATTTTTTTCCTCTACCCTCTTAAGTTCAGTGACTGGGGCCTATGAATTAAACTGATAATAGAGTAAAAGGAGAAAGGCATATAAATTGTATTAATGTTTCTCATTTTAAGTACACAGGTGCTTAATAGAAAAGAAATGGAAATGCAAGAAATGGTTACACTCAAGGTCTTACGTACCATTCTAACAAAGGGCAACAAATTGGGGAGAACTCATTAGACAAAGGAAAAAGGGTTTGAAGGGGCAGTGCCGTGGCTCAAAGGAGTAGGGCATCAGCCCTATATGCCAGAGGTGGCAGGTTCAAACCTGGCCCTGGCCAAAAAAAAGAAAAAGAAAAAGGGTTTAAAGTTCTAGAGTCACTAAATTGTGGTAATGTGACTACAAACATATGGGAAACCTAATGGCAGAGAAGGGTTAATTAGAAAAGTTTGTTTCTGCAGACTCATCTTAGTGTTAACTCTCCATCTCTAGTGACAAAGGTAATTTCCCTCATCCTGGTATGGAGGGTGGGGGGGTATAGGGAATATAGACTACCTTCACAAAGGAAATTTTTGCCCTAATTTTGGGCAGCTAAGGGGAAGGCAGAGAAGTTTTCCTTATCTGTTGATTCTCAGTTGACTTTTCCTCAAAATAATCCTTATGCCAAAATGGTATATTCTGGGGTGGCATATTGTGGGCCTCTTCACATCCCCTTCACCTAAGCAAGTCACATGGCCAAGCTCAAAGTCAAGGAGCAGGGAATAATTCTGTTTCCCATCAAGCCATGGTAGAGATCCCAAATACTTGAGTTCAATGATTGTATCTACCACAAACAGCATACAAATTTTATAGTACTAAAAAAGCATTCTTTTTTGAATATATAGAGCAAATAGAGAGTTATCTCCTAAAAGCATTTGTCCTTCAGAAAACCACAAGATCAGGATAACCTACACCATTCTTTTTTGTTTTGTTGTTGTTGAGACACAGTCCCACCCTATGCCATAAGCAGAGTATAATGGCATCATAGTTCACTGCAACCTCAGACTCAGGCTGTGGGCATCCTGCTGCCTCAGCCTCTGGAAGCCACTGGGATGACAGGTGCTTGCCAAAACACCTGGCTAGATTTTTCATTTTTTTAATGAGTCAGGGTCTCACTCTCACTCAGGCAAGTCTCAAACTCGTGAGCTCAAGTAATTCTCCCTCCTCAGCCTCCCACAGTGCTGGGATTACATGCTTGAGTCGCCACACTTGGACGTATACCATTCTTAACGATTATTTGGTTTGGTGTTATGAATGTCAGTACATCTAACAATTCAATAAAAAATACTATGATGATATAATTTAATCTCTACTATTTACTTTATATTTTTATTCACATGTTCAATAAATTCTGTTGATATAAAAATGTATTTAATGATCTTTCTAATGTTATCTAACATACTCTTACTACTCATATTATCTGTCAATTTCACTGTTTAATTCTAAATAAGGGGTTTATACAAAAATCAGTCATTTTTACACTCATCAGTAATCATTGTAGCAACTTACACTTGCAACACCAAATATACATTTAAATTTCAACTGATATAATTTAAATATATCAATATATCTTTTATCGGTTGAATTATGACCTTATTTGAAAATAGAGCCTTTAAACAGATGATCATGTTATGATGAGGCTATTAGGGTAAGTCCTAATTCAATATAACTGATGTCTTTAGAAAAAGGAAAAATTTGGACACAGGAAAAGATACCCAAACTCACGAGACTACCAGAAGCTGGCAATGAGGTGTTGGGACAGATTTTTCTCTGCATCTCTCAGAAATAACCAACCCTGCCAAAACCTTGATTTCAGACTTCTGGATCCCTGGAACTGAGACAATGGATTTCTGTTGTTTTAGCCACCCAGTGTGGGATACATGGTTATAGCGGCCCCAAGACACTAATATAATACCCAATATAAGGAGCTTTTTATACTCTAAGTTACCTAGAATACTACATATTACTAAGTCCAAATGTTATACCTTTTTTTATTTTGCTGATGTTATATATTCATTATATTTAATGATAATCTATATGAGCACCTGACCAGTGATCTCACACTTCAAGGGTGCCAAAAATGATACTGAAACAAGCATTGTTGCTATGTGGAGTTCAAAAGGCCAAAGACAAAGTCAATTTGGGGCAAGTAATGGAAGCAGAAGCTAAATGCTAGTACATCCCTATTTATCATCATCTAATAAATTACATATTTTTAATTTTTTTGTGTGCGTACTATCTGTCTCCCTGCTATTCTTATTAGAAAGTACATACCGTGAAGGCAGGAAATTTTTTATCTGTTTTGTATCACAGACACTGTATCACTAATCCTGAAACTATGCCTGGTACATACTGGTATTTATCAACTATTTGTTCAAAGAATGAAATAAATCTGTAAGCAAGAATCTAATTGTTTAAAAATCCTCTTAATCATGCTGTAGCTATTTTTTGTCATGTCATTGTTTCCTTCCTTGGACCACCAATGATACACATACGCTTGGGTTGTTGTCCTTCTCAGAGGAAACCCTCTAACAGGAATACATGCTCATTAACTGCAGAAGTAGATCCCCCACAAGGGAACTCCCAAGAGAGTCAATTATTTCAATACTATTCTCAGCCTGCAATATTCCTGGAAGAGAAATTTTTCCGGTGGACAGCAGGAGCTGCAAGGTAAAGTTGGAAATGCACAGGGCTGGAAACCAGCCTGAACTTGGTTAGGAGCTCATTGATGCCCTTTAAAAATCTCTTTGAGTCATGGTTGCTACCACAAAATGGAGAGGATACGCTTCCTTTGTAGGATGTTTTTCTGTTAAATGAGATGTATACAAAACCCCTAACATTAGCCAGATAAGGTGAAAAAATCTAGGCACAAATCTAAGAAGTGATGCTATTATAGCCAATTGAAAGGAACCCAGTTCTGTCAAGACAAATATTATGCCACCAATGTGTTCATGATAGTTTACTTTGTGATTTCTGGCTTTACCTACAACTGTTATAAGCAAAATCATTGCAGTCTTCACAGTGAGGGCTATTTGCCTCAAAAGTTAGAAGGAGTTGGGGGTTTTTTCCTACAGTTTCTAGGGACTGCATAGAGATTACTCTATGTTGAATGGTGACATTAGCTGAAGCAGCATTTAGCAGTTCAACACATGGTTGAGTAAAGCCTGGGGGAGAATTAGATGATAGCATTTCAAGGGGAAATTGCCAATGGACAAAAATAGCAACGAGGCAGGGCAGCCTAGGGTTTAGCAGGAGAATTTTTAAAGAGGAAAAGCTACACAGTCTTGTTTTTTTCAAAAAGTATTCTCCTGAGATTCAGCTCTTTACCTCAAATCAGTGCTGTAACAGCTAAAGACTTTGAAAGCTAAAGCAATTGCTAAGACGTAGGCTGAACTAACTAACATTTAATTATGCATTTGTCATTTCTTCCACTCAGATTCTATGGTATAAGCCCTGCCCAATGCCAGACCAAGGATTACACAAAGCTACATTTTCAGTGTGGATTTTACTGCCATAAAAGGATCCAAGGGGGAAAAACAAGGTCTATAGGATAGTCCACAATTCCCACTTTTGTCACCATGAAAATGAATCCTATAAACTAATAATAATTTGATTATCTAATCTGAAGATGTCCAAGCCTCCTCACTACTCACTTTTAGCATTTTAATAATTTTTCAAGGCTTCATGGAGGTTATGCATTGGCAAAAATATGAAATTCAAATGAATATATCCTTCCATTTATTAGCAGATCCAAAGGGGTCTTTAATAGAGGTCATTTCTTAACTTTCTTCTTTGCTCCATTTATGAATGGTGATGTGACTGTTAACATCAAAAGCCAGATGCAGCAATTTTACATTTGACTTCTCCTTGACCCTTAACTTATGAAAATGGTTTCAGGACCAATAATTAAAGTAGCTAAGCTATAACCAGCAAGATAAAATTAAGTAACTTGAGACTAGTAACTACTGTACCCTTTCCCACTAGCATGAAAGAAATAGCCTATGTAAAATCTCCAGCATTGCTGTAGCACTTAGCAAACACTAAATGAATATTGTTCACATTCACAAGTGCATTTTGTGTCCTCCCAAAATCTATCTCTAATTTTGTTTTCCATATCCATCTCTTCCAACAACTGTCCCTCTTGCCAAAACACTTTGAAGAGCCTACTGCCAAGGCCACCACTTTCTCAACTTCAATTGCACTGAAACTTACCAGCTTATATACCATTTCTTGAGAATGAGGTCTTTGCTTTCTGAAGTATCACCAAGTAAACAAATAAATTGTATTAGGGTTCTCCAGAGAAATAAAACCAATAGTATATATACACATTCTTTAGTATCTGTAGGGGATTGGTGCTAGGAACACCCCCATTCCACTCCTAGTGGATCTCAAAATCCACAGATGCTCAAGTCCCTTATATAAAATGGTATAGTATTTGTATATAAGCTAAGTACATCTTCTTATATACCTTAAATCATCTCTGGATTATATTAATAGCTAATACAATGCAAATGCTATGTAAATAGTTGTTATATTATTTTTATTTGTATTATTTTTATTGTTGTGTTATTATTTGCATCACTTTTTTCCTATATTTTTTTATCTATACTTTCTTGAATCCATGGATGCAGAACCCTTGGGTATGGAGGGCCAACTCTATAGATAAGTAAGAGGAGATTTATTATGGGAACTGGCTGATGCAATTATAGAAGATAAGAAGTCCCATGATATACAAGCTAAAGAACCAGAAAAGTCAGTAGTGTAATTCAATCCAAGTCCAAAAGCCTGAGAACTAGGGGAGTCACTGGAGTAACTCCCAGTCTAAGGCTGAAGGTCTGAGAATCAGGAGCTCTAATGTCTAAAGACAGGCAAAGATGGATGTTCCAGCTCAAGAAAAGAAAGGATTTGCCTTTTCTCTAACTTTTTCTTTTATCTGGACCCTCAGTGTATTAGATGATGTACATCTTCACTGATGTGGGTGGATCTTCTTTACTCAGCTTGTTGACTGAAATGATCATCTCTTCCACAAAGATGCCCTCATAGACATACCCAGAAATAATACTGTACCACTGTCTGGGCATCCCTAGCTCATTCAAGTCAACACATGAAATTAGCCATCACATAAATTAATTTTAAGATGAAAATAGTGAAATCCTAGAAGCAGATAAAGAGAGAGTTAATATCTCTCAATGACAGTCAACATGCCAAGTAGACAAGAGTTTCTTTGAAGATAGGGAAAAGGGAACTGAGAAGAACTTGGATTAAACTCACTAAGATTAAATAATTATGAATAATATTGTCTTAGAAATTAAATATATATTTCTTGGTATAGCCACTAATATTCTATACTGAGAGAGACTATAAATACCAAAGTGGCACTTCCTATTTCCGGTAATGGTGCACAAGATTATTCAAATAAAATCATCATTTGCAAACAAAATAAAACCCTGGATAAAATTGTTTCAATTTTAAAATCATCAAAATAACTAAATTCAAAGACTAAATTTTAGATGAAAGACTATCCAAAGGGATAAGAATACTCCTAGACCACCAAAGCTACTTATGCCAAGAAAATATTTTCTTAAACAACACTGCACATTTGGGCCTTGGTTCAGAAGGGAGAGAAATCAAACTCCAGTGTCAGCCAAGTGTGAGAGGTTTTATAGGGTTGTCACCACATATTAAGCTATGATCACAAAAGGTTACACACTCAGATATAAAATCAACTCTTGGCTCCCAACGGTGGGAAAAGGGCAGGAAGATGGGAGAGAAGGAAGGAAAGGAAAAGAGGCAGGAAGGAAGGGAAAAGGGAAAGAAAGCAAAAAAGGAAGGAATAAAGAAAAAGAAAGCCAACAAAAGGAAAAAACAGATAAGAAACAAAAAAAAAATCTCCACCAGATGTAGTTAATATCATCAGACAGATAAGACATTACAACCATAAAACAAGAAAAGAATGGCATTAAAAAGAACAAATTAAAATTTGTGGCCAAAATTTTAAAAGCTAAATGATTTAGAATATAAAGTAAGAAAAATCTCCCCAGAAAGTACAACTTACAAAGAGATAGAAAAGACCAAGAAACCTAAAAAGATCAATCCAGACGATTCAATATCCAATCAATTGTGATTCCAGAAAAATAAAACAAAGTTAGAGGGAAACCGGCCTAGTGGTTCACGCCTGTAATCCTAGCACTCTGTGAGGCCAAGGCCAGTGGTTTGCTTGAGGTAAGGAGTTACACCAGCCTGAGCAACAGGGAGATGGCCTCTCTACTAAAAACAGAAAAAATAAAATAATTAACTAGCCAGGCTTCCTGGCTGGCTTCTCTACTCCCAGCTACTGGTAGGCTGAGACAAGAGGATCATTTCAGCACAAAAGTTTGAAGTTGCTGTGAGCTATGATGCCATGGCACTGTAGCCTGGGCAACAGAGTAAGACTCTTATCTTAAAAAAAAAAAAGTAGAGAGGGAGAAATTATCAAAGAACTAATATAAGAAATCACCCCATTTTTTTTGGCTTGGTTCCCATAGCACAGCGGTTACGGTACCAGCCACATATACAGAGACTGGTAGGTTCAAACCCAGCTCGGGCCTGCTACACAATGACAACTGCAACAAAAAATAGCCAGGCATTGTGGCAGGCACCTGTAGTCCCAGCTACTTGGGAGGCTGAGGCAAGAGAATCACTTAAGCCCAAGAGTTTGAGGTTGCTGTGAGCTGTGATGCCACAGCACCCTATTGAGGGCAACATAGTAAGACTGTGTCTCAAAAAAAAAAAAAAAAGGAAAGAAATCATCCCAGAATTGAGACACATAAGACTCTAGAATAAAAAAGGCCTCCAAAAATTCTGCATAATGAATTTTAAAAAGACATATACTACTTCTCAGGATATGAAAATTCAAAACAATTAGAGAAAGACAAGATTCTAAAAGGATTAGAATCAGAATAGTATAAGTTTTATTAATGCAAAATTCTAGAAGATTAGAGAGTAATACCTTTATAATTAGAAGTAAAACTGATTTCCAAAATATAATTTTAAACCCAGTCAAATTAAAAATTAAGTGTGTGGTTAGAATTGAAGCTCTTTGCAGACATTTATTTCCCATGCATCCTTTCTGAGGGAGTTACAGGGGCTGGGGGAAATGTGTTCTAATAAAAAAAGAAATAAACTAAGAAAATGACATGGGATCCATGAAACAAAAGATGCAACATAGAGACAAGCCTAGGGAGACTGAGGAGGACAACTGTGCAAGTGGCCTAAGAAACCATCAACTAGAAGAGGATGGGGTCCTCCAGGGGGGAAAAAAAAATCACTGGTTTTTCAGGCGGTGCCGGTAGCTCAGTGGGTAGGGCATAGGCCCATACACTGAGGCAGTAGGGTTTGAGCCAGCCGGCCAGGGCCAGCTAAAACAACAATGACAACTGCAACAACAACAACAACAACAAAAAAAAAACCCAGGCATTGTGGTGGGTGCCTGTAGTTCCAGCTACTCAGGAGGCTGAGGCAAGAGAATCGCTTAAGCCCAAGAGTTTGAGGTTGCTGTGAGCTGTGACACAACCATACTCTACCCAGTGTGACAGCTTAAGACTCTAGCTCAAAAAAAAAAAATCACTGGTTTTTCATTTGGTATATAATTTTGACAGGTATATAAGAGATCTGATGGTGCATGCAGAAAAAAATTTAAACATAACATAACAAAAATGGTCAATTATTAACCTCAAGAAAAACAGTACATGAAAGGAAAGGTAATCACAGATACAATTTGGCTCAGTGGTAAACAAGATTTATATAATCATAATAAATATTGACTCAAGCGATCCAAAAATAGTGACAAAACTGTATGAAAAAAATGAAGGAAGAGTAAGCATCCACAGCATGTATAAGTGTATGAATAATATAACAAAATTATCATTTGCCATAACAGGAAGTCAACAGATAGACTACTATAAAATTAACCAAATTATCTAAGTATATTATTTACAAATATGGAAGAATATCAGAAATAGCTATAATTGTTGAAAGTTATTGTCTTTCATGAGCAATAGGCCCATGAGAAGAGAAAGAGTAGGGTAGGCATTTGCTTTTTTATTATAAACCTTTTAGGTTTTTTTTTTTTTGCTTTTTTAACTATGTTCATGTATTACATTAATGCAAACGTAAATGCAAATAAAAATTTAATTTAAAAATAAATACAAAGGAGAAAAAAAAAAAACTATGCTCTATTTCAGTTCATTTCCTTAATCCAGAGATTAACTTCTAGGTTTATGGGAGGGGTTGGTGTTTTGTTTTGGACACACTAGTCACTGTAAATTATATGACATTGTCCTAGGTGATTGGTATAGATTATTGCATTAAATTCTCACAATAAGTCTACAGGTAAATATTACCATTCTCTGGAAATGACAGAAGGAAGCTGAGACTCAGAGAAATTAAGTGACTTGTCCATGGCTACAAATGTGAGAAATGGCAGAGCCAAGATTCAAATTTAGATGTGTCTTTCTCTAAAGTCTATGCTCTTCATTGGAGACCCAGAATGGTAAGATGGCAATAAGGGGGTGTAGGAAAAGAAATTACCTAATGGGTAGTATATACACCAGCTGTCCAACCCATGGCCTATTGGCTACATGCAGCCCAGGATGGCTATGGATGCAGCCCAACACAAACTCATAAACTTATTTGAAGCATTATGAGATTGTTTTGTGATTTTTTTGGTGGAATTTGATTGCATGGTTCTCGAGCATGAACTTTGTAGACGACAATATTCTGCCACAGTGTCATGTGAAATAAACATACCTATACTCTCATAGTTTGTAAGCATGTGTGGCTTTAGTTTAACAGGGGCGTACAGCTTCCCATGTGTTATCTTCCAAGCAAAGACAGTCAAATTGACACCACCAGATGTTTATGTGTGCTTGTGGTGACTTGATGAGGCAGTGATTATCAATAGTTAGGCAATGTTAGGCATTTAATGTTATTTAGAAGTCATCTAAGCATTCTTATTTGATTATTAAGGGCACTTCCACACCTTGGTGGCACCTTACACTTTGCCTGCTGTGCTTTACAATCAGCCCTCCATCTTGCCCTGCATGCGCAGCTGAGATGTGGAAGGGCCCAGACCTTGCTTTCTATTTTTCTTTCAATTAATTTTCATAATAAAAATAAATATAGTCCCTTATCTATTATTATTATTATCATCATCATCATCATCATTTTTTAGTTTTTGGCCAGGGCTGGGTTTGAACCCACCATCTCTGGCATATAGGGTTGGCGCCCTACTCCTTTGAGCCACAGGCGCTGCCCCTATTACTAATATTTTTTAACCCAGCATGGCTTCTAAAACATCTGAAAAGAAAGCAGAACCCCCAAAAAGAAAAATTACAAATGGGTGGAGCCTGTGGCTCAAAGGAGTGGGGCGCCAGCCCCATGTACCAGAGGTGGCAGGTTCAAACCTGGCCCTGGCCAAAACTGCAAAAAAAAAAAAAAATTACAAATGAAGAAAGATTGTTCAGTGAAAAGTAGACAGATGACTACTTTCTTGTCAAAGCAAATAGTAAGGCCCTCTGCTTAATATGGAGGGAATTTGTGCAAGTTTTCAAAGACTATAATGTGAAAAGGCATTATATGCAAAAACATGCTGCCAAATTTGATGCATAAGAAGGATTATGTAGTAAGCACAAAATAGCAGAACTGAAAAAATATATCTTCTCAACACAATTTTTAAAAAGTTACAACTCAGATTTCATTGTAAAACCTAGCTATGTGGTAGCTTATTTAATAGCAAACAAATAAAAACTATTTCCTGATGGGGAGTTAATCAATGTATGGGAACAATGACAGATATAAGTTGCCCTGAAAAAAGGGGGGGATATTTCCCAAATCAGTTTGTCTCACCAGACTATGAATTGAAGAAACTGAAAAATCTATGGAAAGAAGTTTGGAGAATAAAGCTGCTGATCTTAAATTTTATGCTTTGCCAATGGATGATAGCACTGATGCTACAAATACTGCTCAACTTGCCATTTTTTATTCATAGTACTGATGATGAATACAATGTCACTGAAGAAATGGCTTCTTTGGTGCCACTGAAAGACACGACTAAATTAAGAGATTTATGCAAAGCAGTAAAAAATATGTTAAAGCAATTTTTGTTGTCAATTGTCAACATATCTGGCATAGGCACTAATGATGCTCTGACAATGGTAGACAAAAAGAACTTGTATAATTAATAGTGAACAATGCAGTTGCCATCCAAAACTCATGTTTAGTGAAGTACTATTGCATAGTACATCAAGAAAATTTATGTGAAAATGTTTTAAAATGGATAACATCATACAAATCATCATCAAGACTGAATTTCATAAGGGCCAAGAGATTGAATCATCACCAATTCCGGGAATTCCTTAAAAGTACTCATCGTCCCTAATCAGAGAAATGAAAATCAAAACCACTCTGAGGTAACACCTAACCCCACCCAGTGAGACCAGCCCACTCACAAAATCCCAAATCTGCAGATGCTGGCATGGATATGGAGAGAAGGGAACACTTTTATACTGCTGATTGGATTGCAAACTAATACAACATCTATGGAAAGAAGTATGGAGAATCCTCAAAGAACTAAAAGTTGACATTCCATTTGATCCCACAATCCTGTTGCTAGGAATCTACCCAGCAGAACTAAAATCGGCTCCGTGCCTATAGCACAGTGGTTATGGTGCCAGCCACATACACCAAGGTTGGTGGATTTGAACCCAGCCCGGGCCAGCTAAACAACAATGACAACTGCAACAACAACAAAAAAAAAAGCAGCCAGGCATTGTGGCAGGCACCTGTAGTCCCAGTTACTTGGGAGGCTGACGCAAGAGAATCCCTTTAGCCCAAGAGTTTGAGGTTGCTGTGAGCTGTAACATCAAGGCACTCTACCAAAGGTGACATAGTAAAACTCTATCTCGAAAAAAATAATAAAATAAAGAAACAACTAAAATCATTTTACCTCAAGGACATTTGCACCAGAGTATTTATTCCAGCTCAATTCACAATTGCCAAAACATGGAAGCAACCCAAGTGCCCATCAACCCTCGAATAAATTTAAAAAACTGTGGTATATGTATACCATGGAATGCTATTTAGCCATAAGAAAAGATGGAGAGATGGCTCGATGCCCATAGCACAGTGGTTACGGTGCCAGTCACATACATTGAGGCTGGCAGGTTCAAACCCAGCCTGGGCCAGCTAGAACAACAATGGCAACTGCAACAAAAAAATGGCCAGGCGTTGTGGCAGGCACCTGTAGTCCCAGCTACTAGGGAGGCTGAGGCAAGAGAATCGCTTGAGCCCAAGAGTTGGAGGTTGCTGTGAGCTGTGACCCCCACGGCATTCTACTGAGGGTGACATAGTGAGACTCCTTCTCAAAAAAAAAAAAAAAAGAAAAGAAAAGAAAAGAAAAGAAAGATGGAGAGGCCAGTGTGGAGTTCTTGCATGCCTGCCCTTTCATGGCTGCTTTCTCAACCTAGCCCAGCATCACCATGGTGGACGCTTTCCTGTGTACCTGGAAGCTAGTGGATAGCAAGAATTTCGATGACTACATGAAGTCAATTGGGGTGAGTTTTGCCACCAAGCAGGTGGCCAACATGACCAAGCCTACCACAGTCATCAAAAAGAACAGGGACACTATCATCCTAAAGTCACAGAGCACCTTCAAGAAAGAACACAGAGATCAGCTTTAAGCTTGGGTTGGAGTTCAATGAGACAACAGCAGGTGACAGGAAAGTCAAGTCCACAGTGACACTGGGTGGAGGCAAACTTGTCCACCTGCAGAAGTGGGATGAGCAAGAGACAACACTTGCGGGAGCTAAGTGATGGAAAACTTATCCTGACGCTCACTCACAGTAGTGTATTTTGCACTCGCACTTACAAGAAAGAGGCATGACCTGCCCATGCCTTTGCTGACTGCTGCTGATCGGCTGACCCTCGACTCAGAACCACGTTGCCTCATTTTTTTCCTCTGCATTTTGTATAAATGCATATTGGTTGAGGAATTCTTCTGTCAGGTACCAGCAGCCTAGATCTAGCTCCAGTTCCTTAAAGAAAGAAAGAAAGAAAAGATGAAGACTTTACATGGTTTATGTTTACCTGGATGGAATTGAAGCCTATTCTTCTTAGTAAAGTATCTCAAGAGTGTAAAACCACCACACTATATAAACAACTACAGTCCCACACAAAAGAAAAAACATGGGAAGGAAGGGGGAGAAGAGAGGAAAGAGGGCAACTGGCCGGATCTCGCCTAATATGCTCAACTACAACTTGAATTTTACCTTAGAAATGAAAACAATGTAATCTAAACATTGGTGCCATCATATTAATCTAAAATTTAAAAAAAAAGTATTGATGTGACAATGGCAATATCATTTACTTTTTGAAAGTAAGATGACTATGTTCAGGCCAAATATTGAAAAGATCTTATGGTTTGCAATGTTACCAAGTCATTTATGGTATCAAAAACCAAATTTGTGCCAGAACTTGATGATGAACTGGCTCATAGATTTAGCATTTTTAGTGGATTTGACTCATTTCAATGAATTAAATATGTGTCTTCAAGGTGAAAACCAACTTATCAACACAATGTTTCAAACCATAACAGCATTCCAAATGAAACAAATTATGGCAAGCTCAAATTAAGGCAAACATTTTCATGCATTTCAACATATTAGCTAAACACAGTCCTATAAACCAAGAAAAATATGCAGCCCTGCTTTTCAATTTGACATAAGAATTTAAAATAGACTTCAAGATTTCTGGAAAAATATTTTGAACAATTGTGACTCCATGTTCAGTTGACATAAATATGCCACCTGCCAATTTTCAAGTAGAATGCATTGAACTTAAAGAAAACCGTGATCATGTCCCGTTACTGGACTTTTACAGGTCTATGTTACCAGAGACAAATATCCCTCACTTCACAATCACACCCTATTCATGTCATCACCTTATGGCAGCACCTACATTTGCAAGCAACTATTTTCAAGAATGAAGCACATTCAGATCAGGAACTAGGCAATGGTGCCCATTGTCTCCGTTGCTCTTTAACATCGTAATGGAAGTTTTAGCCATCGCAATTAGGGAAGAAAAGGCAATCAAGGGCATCCTTATAGGGTCAGAAGAGATTAAATTTTCACTTTTCACAGATGATATGATAGTATATCTGGAAAACACCAGAGATTCTACTACAAAACTCCTAGAAGTGATCAAGGAATATAGCGCGTCTCAGGTTATAAAATCAACACTCATAAATCTGTAGCCTTTATATACACCAACAGCAGCCAAGCTGAAAAAGCAGTCAAGGACTCTATTCCGTTCACAGTACTGCCAAAGAAGATGAAATATTTAGGAGTTTACCTAACAAAGGATGTGAAAGATGTCTGTAAAGAAATAGCTGAAAATGTTAACAAATGGAAAAACATACCATGCTCATGGCTGGGAAAAATCAACATTGTCAAAATGTCCATACTACCCAAAGCAATATATAATTTTAATGCAATCCCCATTAAAGCTCCACCGTCATATTTTAAAGATCTTGAAAAAATAATACTTCATTTTATATGGAATCAGAAAAAACCTCGAATAGCCAAGACATTACTCGGGAATAAAAACAAAGCAGGAGGAATCA
>CAUYQV010133054.1:0-14356 GCA_963574575.1 Galagoides demidoff | reverse complement strand
GGAGGGGGAGGAGGGAAGGAGGGAAGGAGAGGGATGAGGGAGGAGGGACGGAGGGAAGGAGAGGGAGGAGGGGGGAGGAGGGTGGAGGAGGGAGGAGGGGGGCAGGGGAGGGGGGAGGAGGGAGGAGGAGGAGGGAAAGAGGGGGAGGAGGGGGGGGAAGGAGAGGGAGGAGGGGAAGGAGAGGGAGGAGGGAGGAGGAGGAAGGAGGAGGAGGGAAGGAGGGGGGAGGAGAGGGAAGGAGAGGGAGGAGGGGGAGGAGGGAGGAGGGAAGGAGGAGGGAGAGGAGAGGTTTGCTTTGCTGTCTCAGGGCTGGCAGAGGTAGAAGAAAACCTGTGTACAAATAGGCCCGAGCTGTTCAAACCATGTTGTTCAAGTGACCACTGTATTTAACACGAGGCAGGCTCAGCCTAGACTTAAGGGAAAGGTGAGTATGCAAAAAGGTAATCACCAGCATGAACTACTTATGAATTAGAGTGCTGTCTGCCTTCTCCCTGTCAAACAGCTGTTTGTACCTAGCACAGTCCCCTCTTCTTGTTCCAAGGGTCAGTACAATTCCACCTGCCCTTTTACTGGTTCTTTATCTTTGTAAAGACCCAGATCATTAGGCATGTATCTTAGCTCAGCTTTATATAAAGCAGTGGTTCTCAACCTTCCTAATGCTGTGAACCTTTAATATAGTCCAAAGGGGTCTCGACCCACAGGTTGAGAACCGCTGAAAAGGAATACTAGATCCTGTCCCAGATCAGGGTGCCAGCACGGTTGGATTATCAGGAGGACTCCTTCCGGGCTTGCAGGTGGCTACTTTCTTGCTGTGTCCTCAAATGGCAGAGAGAGGAAGCTCTGGTATCTCTTCCTCTTCTTCTAAGGATACTAATCGCATTATGAGGGCTGCACACTCACAGCGTCATCTACCTAATCACCTCCCAAAGGCTCCACCTCCCAATGCCATCACATTGGAAGTTAGGGATTCAACACATGAATTTTGAGGGACACAAATATGTGGTTCAAAGAGCATGGGTATCTTGTTCTCTGGAAAGTTATCTCTCCTTGCAAAAGGATGAGATAAAACCAGATATTAATATCTAGTCAATAACTTGATTATGAGGGTTAAGAGGTATACTAGAAAATATTTAATGTAATCCCTGGCTCGCAGTTGGAAGCAACACATTATAGCCATTATTGCTTTGATATGTAGTGCTTTTGTTGTTCTATTCTACACTTCTGTGATTGCCATTGTGTTGAGACTCTTTAGTAAATCGTTTACATAGGGCCCATGGGATGTGATTTCTCTTCTCCTCTCTTCTCCCCTTTCCCTTTCCCTTCCCTTTCTTTCCTTCCTTTCTTTCTTGACAGGGTCTCACTCTGTTGCCTGGGCTAGAGTGTCATAGTGTCAGCCTAGCTCACAGTAACCCCAAACTCCTGGGTTCAAGGGATCCTCCTGCCTCAGCCTTTTGAGAAGCTGGGACTACAGGCACGCACCATAATGCCCAGCTAGTTTTTCTGTTTTCTATAGAGATGGGTTCTTGCTTTACTCAGGCTGGCCTCAAACTCCTGAGGTCAAGTGATCCTCCCACCTCGGCCTCCCAGAGTGCTAGGATTATAGGTGGTTAGCCTCTGTGCTGGCCTGTAATTTTTGTAAATTATTGTATGTCTGAAATCCTCCCCCCCTCATTCTTGAATGAATAATCATTTAGCTGGGTTTAGAATTCTGTGTAGGTAGCCACTTTCTCTCAGCATTTGGCAAGAATTGCTCCCACGGTTTCTGGCTTCTGTTTCTGATGATGTTGCTACTATCAGTTTTCTTTCTTTTGTAGATAATCCATCTTATTTTTGCTGATAAGATTGTTTTCTAGTTATCCTTACATATCTCGCAGTTTTTCTGCGATGTGTGGATACCTAGATACATCATAGTGAAAATACAAGTTCCTATGTGTTTATATCTAGTGAACCTTTGTGAATTCTAACTTTAATACCAGAAAACTTCCAGTATTATCTTTTTGAACATCATTTCTTTCTCATACCATTTTTTCTTTTTTTCCTGGAATTTCTATTAATTATATGTTGGCACCTGTTTGTCTATCCTCTATGCCTCTTAATTGCCCTATCATATTTTAAAAAATACATTTTTTTCTCTTTGTGTGGCATTATGAATGATTTTTTCCCTAATGCCTTCTAATGAATGGATCTCTGTAACACCATAACTTTATAGAGTTTATCCAATACTACTGAGTTTTATTTTTTTTGAGACACAGTCTTGCTCTGTCCCCTGGATAGAGTTCAGTGGTATTGTTATTGCTCACAGCAACCTCAATCTCTTGGGCTCAATTGATCTTAATCGTCCTGCCTCAGCCTCCTGAGTAGCTGAGACTACAGGTGCACACTATGACTCCTGGCTAATTTTTCTATTTTTAGTAGAGACAGAGTCTCACTTTTACTCAGGCTGGTCTCTAACTTCTGAGGTTAAACAATAGTTCTTAGCCTCCCAGAGTGCTAGGATTACAGGCGTGAGCTACCACGTCAGACCTGAGTTTATATATCTTAATCCCTCCATTTTTTATTTCAACTAGTTGTTTTTCCTAAATGCTTTTATTTTTGCCTATTTATTATTCCATTTTTTATGTTCTTATAAATGGTTGTTATTCATTCCTTTAGATTTTTGAGGATTCTAAACATTTCTTCATAACACTTGTTACTACTTGACATATTACATAATTTTAAAAAAACCTGTCTCTTTCACTAGAATGAGGGAAAGCACTTTTTTTGTTTGTTTTTGACACAGAGTCTCACTATATCGCCCTTGGTAGAGTGCTGTGGCATGATAGTTCACAGCAACCTCAAACTCTTGGGCATAAACAATTCTCTTGCCTCAGCCTCCCAAGTAGCTGGGACTACAGGCACCCACTACAATGCCCAGCTATTTTATTGTTGTTGTTGCTGTAGTTGTCATTGTTATTTAGCAGGTCCAGCCCTGGTGTATGTGCCCAGTGCCCTAACCACTGAGCTACAGGCACCAATCCAAGCACTTTGTTCTGTTTATTATATTCTGATCACTGAAACATTGTCTAGGGCATTGCGGGTGCTTAGAATATTTGCCAGACAAATAATAAGTTCTTAATTTAAAAGCCAATCTCAAGTTGCTCTCCTATTTTCACTTCAGTTGAAGTGAATTTACTTTCTACCACTGCATTTTTTAATTGCGAGTTTTGACTGCTTTCTTAGTTTTTCTGTTGGGGGAATTATTCTCAGTAATTTTACTCTCTCTGTGCTCTCTCCCTTCCAGCCTAGTGGTTTGGTAGTTGTTTCCTTTTTGCTCCCCACTGTGGAGCCAGATTTTTAGTTGTCAGCGCAGGTATCCATGTGGTCATGATCTGGGGACAGTACTGATGCTGTTACTGGGCCCAGGGACCTGTAGGCCAGGTTCCTCCTCAGTTGGGGTAAGAAACTTTGTATAAGTCACAGACCCAATATTTTATATCTTTGGTTTTTGGGTGTAGCAGCCCCACCCAGTCCCTGGCTTGGGGACACTTCCTCATGTGGCAGTCCCCCACTCATCCCAGGAGAAAAGCTCTTGGCCACCTCCACCTGCTCCTTGATCCGAAACCTGCATGTCATTTCTGCCTGCAATGTTGTGTTTCTATGTTTCTCTGATCCTTGGAGATGCTGATCTTTTGGAGCAGGCTTTGAGTTAAAATTTTAATTTTTGTGTTTTATCTACTATTCTTAAGTGTTTGGAGCAGAGGGGACCCTACTACAAGGCATAGACTTGTAGTACCACCGTGCCTGGAAGTCTGGTAATGGTACTCGTTCTCACTCTGCATTTAGCCTATAGTAACAGCAGGCCTGTGGGGTTTACTCTTGAAAACAGAATGCTTACACTGGAGGACATGTTAACACTCGCCTCACTGCCCTGTTTTACAGAAGAGAGGCCAGTGACTTTCTTCAGGCCATGCATGTCATCAGTGGCAGAGCCAAGAAGGTAAACCTTGACTTACTAGCAGCCTGCGCCTCTGAACAACTGCCTTTGAACACCTGACTCCTTTTGCACAGAGTGGCTATCCTGCTTTGGGGCTCTGCTGAACCTCACAATTGAAGGGCTGGCTCTGGTGCTGCCCAGTTTTCTGTGATCTCCTGCATTTCCTGAGGCACAGAGCACTGAAGAGGCAGGGGAAGAGGATGGGTTTTCATAATTAGCTAGTGCCTGCCCGTAGTGGCCCTGCATATGGGAAAGGACAGGAGGCCTCAGTTAACAGCCCCGGAATGCTCGCATTTTAATACACCACTGCCCTCTAGTGGCGACAGGGGCATCCAACGTGTAGTCTGGAACAGCGAGCAAAGTCGTCCAGGCCCAGTTTGTAGCAAGCATCAGGGTTTGCATAGTCACAACCTCCCTGCCCTGAATGAAAACATAAATTCAAATCCTACTTATTTGGTTTTTCAGCACAAAATATAAAAATATATATTTATATAATGAAAAAGTAGAATCTATCTCTAGGGAGAGGTGTATGCCCTCACCTTTGATACTGATCATCCAAGCAGCACTGTCCCACAGAAATGTAACATGAGTCACATAGTAATTGAAGGTTCTCTAGTAGCTACATTACAAAGTTTTAAAAAGTTTAATTCATTTTAATGAATATTTAACCTAATATAGCCAAAATATTATCATTTCAACGTGTATCAATATAAAAAATACTATACTTGATCTTGACCAAAAGACTGAGAAGTGATATCATATAAAAAGTACTAATAATGGCCGAGCACAGGGGCTCACAGCTGTAATCCCAGCACTCTGGGAAGTTGAGGTGGGAGGATGGTTTAAAGTCAGGAGTTCTAGACCAGCCTGAGCAAGAGCAAGACTCTACCTCTACAAAAAAAAAAATTAAAAAATTAGCTAGGTGTGGTGGTGTCCACCTGTTAGTTCCAGCTCCTTGGGAGGCTGGGGCAGGAGGAATGCTTGAGCCCCAAATGTTGAGGTTGCAGTGAGCTATGATGATGCCACTACACTCTACCTGGGGCAATAGAGTGAGAGTCTGTCTCCAAAAAAAAGAACGCCTCCCCCTCCAAAACCCCAACTATTTATAAGACATGGTACATTCTTTTTGGCTTACTGAGTTTTTGAAATCTGGAATGAATTTCACACCTATAGGGCATCTGTGTTCAGACCAGCCCTAAGGCAAGTGCTAATGGCTACTCCAGTGCATGTCAAGTGCATTGCACTGAGGTTTGTAGGCTTAGGAGGGACATTTTCACCAATCTGCATCAAGGTAAGAGAACTATGAACACTTTTGTTCCTATGTAAAGTCAATGTGAGATTATTGGCTATCTTTTTTGAGAGAATGCTTGGAGGTTTTCCTTCTGACTGTTGATATTAATATATTTACTCTTCTATGAAATGGTGGTCCTAGCAGGAGACTGTATATTCATCAAGTGTTCTTATTTTGGAAATAAAACGTTTGCAGACCTCCTCAAGGATTCACACTTTGGGTGAACATTTTGCTGGTGTGTAATGTTCTGCATCCTGGGAGCCACTATGCTAGGTGGCTTTGTTTCCCTACTTGGACAACTGATGCTCACACATAGACCACACAGGGTGCTGGGCCATTCTCTGGGTGTCAGCGCCACCTTTCTGTCTCAGAAAAGCATAAGGAAATGCAGGTGTTAGTGTGACAGGCAAAGAGGGGCAACCTTGAATTTATCCTAAAAACAGCCACCAAATGAGTAAATCATTTGCAAAACCCAGTTCTCAGCAATAATTAGGAACAAATGACTACTCTACTGAGCATACAGACTAGGATATTATGAAATTTATATTTGGTCTGCAACCCTGTTTCCTAGCACACAATTCCTAAAATCCTTTAAAATCCTCACAGTGAAATCTTTTTGCTAATTAGCTGATGGAATGGCTGGCGGCCCTAGGTGGCTTCAGGGTGGGGGCTGTCACCAGAAGGCTAGGTATGGTGGTGTCCACCTGTAGTTCCAGCTTCTTGGGAGGCTGAGGCAGGAGGAATGTTTGAGCCCCAAATTTTGAGGTTGCAGTGAGCTATGATGATGCCACTACACTCTACCTGGGACAATAGAGTGAGAGTCTGTCTCCAGAAAAAGAACACCTCCCCCCCCAAACCTCTCCCCAAGGCAGGATAGGAGGGTTAGGACTTTCAACCCCACTTCCCTACATCTGAGGAAGGGAGAGGGGTTAATGAACGTTAATTTGATCACCCATGGCCAATGGTTTAATCAATCAAACCTATGTAATGAAGCTTCCATAAAAACCCAGAAGGACAGGGTTCAGAGAGCTTCTGGATAGTTGAATATGTGGAGGGTCCCAGGGGGTGGTGCAGCCCTTCTTCCATACCTTGCTTGATGGATCTCTTTTCTGTATTCTTTGTAATATCCTTTATAATAAACCGGTAGCTAGGTGTTTCCCTGAGTTCTAGCAAATTAACAGAGCAAGGGGTTCATGGGAACCCCAACTTGCAGCTGGTCAATCAGAAATTCCTGAGGCCCAGACTCAGGACTAGTGTCTGAAGAGGATGCAGGCTTGTGGGACAAGCTGTGGGGGACGAGCTGTGGGATCTGACATTATCTCCATGTAGATAGGTCAGAGTTGGTTGGAGGACACACAGCTAGAGTCCGCTGAAGACTCAATTGCTTATGGGTGCCCCCCACAACCAATATTTAGTCCCTGAGGTCCTCTGTGGCAATTGGTGGTGTAAGGGCAGAGGACACACAGTTTGTGTTTCCTCCACTCACAGCCTACTGCTACACACCTTGGAGGATGGCATTGCAATTTTTTGTGCCTTGTTTTAACTGCAAGTAATAGAAGCTGATAAAAAAGAGCAAGTCGCTGATTTATAAGAAAGGTCTTTAATATCCTTTAATATCTGAAGTGGTGCTGGGTAAGACTGTCTCACTGCATGGGGTTGGGGACAGAGGGGCATGAGACTCTTTTTCTGGGAGCAAAGGTTTCTCCCCTCTGTACTATGGAAGCAGTGTCTACTCACAGTGGCTACAAATTGCAGTCTGGTCTCAGACTCCCCTCATCTCTAACTGGTGTCCGCCTTGATTCATCTGCCTCCTTGGGTGTCCTAGCAGGTCATAGTCCTATCCCAGGCTTTGGGGCTGAACGTCAAGGTGTCCTTAAAAACATGCCTCTGGCCATCCTGCTTATAAATGCAGACCTTTAGCTCTCTATCCGGAAGTCACCAGGGCACTCATTAGCAGTTGTGCTTCTTTTTCAAGTAGAATCTTTATGCTAGAGTCATAATATGGAAAAGATCCTAGCAGATTGGAATTTTGTAAATCAAATACTTTTGATTGCTGTGGGAGCTCACAATTTAAGGAATCCTATGGTGAATTCTTTTATAGATTGAGTAATCAGCCCTTTCTCTGTTTAAAAGATTCAAGTTTTAATATATTATTTTGCCCAAGGGAAATAAGTCCATGCATATTAAAAAATATGCAACAAAAAGATACTATCTTCAAGCTTCCCCTCTGTATTTAAATAGTGGTAGGTAATCACAATTATCTAGCTCACAAGCAATTACACTGAGTATTAATGAAAGAACCCTAGTTACACAACTGCGCTCAAGGGAGGCTTCTGCCTGAAAGTCAGGGTTAATGGCCCAGCAATTGTTTTAATGGATTTTCAATGAAGTGTGAAGATGACAGGCTAACAAGGGTGAACTTCTATGACAGAGCTCCATGAAGTGCCATGAGTATCCTGACCTTGTTTCTGTTTTCATTTCTTTACGACCCTGGTGAAGGGATCCCCTAAGGATTATATTTATGTATTAGTTTATGTTTAGCACAACTCGTAAAACATTTGTTAGCTGGGAATGAAGGTGTCCCATTGCCATCTCTTTTGTGGGATAGGTGTGGATATAGCTTCCTCAAGTGGAAGCGTTAGGTGTTTAGATGGCAAACCCAGGGTGTGGATTCTAATTCTGTTCTTCATTGGCTCTTTCCAGGCTCCCTGACCTTCTAGTTCCACCTCTCTGGTCTCGACCTCCTAAAGAACTTGGCCCTAGATGCCCGGCCCTCAGAGTCACGTCCTCTACTGGTTCCATGTCCTCAAGAGTAATCAATTTCCCACTCTCGGAGGCCTATAGCTCATGGTTCTGGAATCAACCAGAATCCTGCCTCTACTAGCCGTGAGTCCTTGGCAAGTCCCATGGTCTTTCAGTGTCTCATCTGTTACCTCATGTAAGATCTGTGCCTTGCACCTGTGAGGAAGCAGGGTGTGCCAGTGGCCTTCCTCCCCGGCACTCCATCTTTGTCCCTCATTCTGAGTCCATGTGCTTGAGCCCAAGGACTTTTCCTTGACCCCACTCCTAGCACTTCTGGGCATTCAAATTTTGCTCTTGACCTCAATTTCTCTGGCTGAGTTCCCTGTCTCAGAAAGACTACATAAATTCTTTTTTTGTTTGCTTAAAAAATTTATCTCCTAACTAGGGATTAGCAGAGACTATGGCCGCAAGCCAGATCTGCCCACCACCTATTTTTTTTTTTTTTGTCAATAGAAATTTATTGGAACAAAATGAGCTCATTGGCTCCTGTATTCTCTGTGCCTGCCTTCCTGCTACACAGCAGAGCTGAGTCACTGTGCCAGTGAAGGGATGGCTCACGAGTCTAAAATATTTACTATATGGTCCTTTACAGATGATCCCTGCCTGTTATGGGTTGAATTATGTCCCCCCCACCAAAAAAAAAAAGATACGAAGTCCTAACCCCTAGTACCTCCAAATGTGACTATTTGGAAATAGTCTTTGCAAGAGCAATCAAGTTAAAATCAGGTCAGTAGAGTGGTCCCTAATGCAATGTGATTATTGTCCTTATAAGAAGGGGAAATTTAGACACAGAGACAGGGCCAGAGGGAAGGTGAGGCGAAGACACAGGAGAATGCCATGTGCGGATGGAGGATTGGAGTGGGGCATCTCCGAGCCGAGGATGCCCAAGGCCACCGGCGCTGAGAGAAAGGCCTGGAACAGCTCCTCGCCCAGCACCTTCCAAGGACAACTTGATCTTGGACTCCTGGCCTTTAGAACTCTGAGGCGATGCATTTCTGTTGTTTTACATCACCCAGTTTGTGCACTTTGTTACAGCAGCCCAGGGACCAAATACCCTGCCTCACTAGTTATTTTCTGTATCCCTCGTGGTTCTTTCATTTGACATATTTGTGTGGTGTGCAGCAGTCATTTCAGGGTGGCCCTCCCGCACGTCACCACGTTGGCCTCTCCGAGGTGGTGGGGCCCACAGGCACATAGCCAGTGATGGAGGCTCAGAGACTTTGGGGCCTGGCACACAGGCACCTCGCAGGGCAGTAGCGGGGAGGGAAGGAGCGTTTCCTTCTGTGCTTTCCACACATTATCCCACGACCCCCGCTACCAGCCTGATAATTAGTTGCCAAGGAATTAAATGAAGACTCAGGTCTGACTGTATAAGGGTGCTTTCTATGCCGAAGGTGGCGGGTTCAAACCCAGCTCTGGCCAAAAACAGCAAAAAAAAAAAAAAAAAAAAAAGTGCTTTCTCTCTCACCTGACTCCCCATCTCTGTGGGCTTCTCATGACAGAGACACTTGAAGGAGGAGCAGGTGCCTACAGCATTGTGCAGTCCCCTGGGAACCAGCCTGGGCACGAGGAAAGCCTAGGGAGGCCACTTGTCCTGAGGACAATGCTGGCTTCAGAAAACTGGTGAAAAGAGGCAGAGAGTCCAGAGGCCTCTCCTGCAGCCCTGTGGGGTGTGGCTGGGATCTGCGGTCTGGGGGTGATTGCAGTGCGTCATGTGACTGTGAAAGCTGCTGTCTGCTCCGGGTGGGGCTTGGTCTGGGACACTGTGGGGCTCCCCTGACCTTGGCCCCAGGTGCCCATCCAGTCTGAGGTCTTGACACTGTGGCCTCTGTTTCTTCCTCATTCAGTTGTTACAAAGATTCTTCCACACCATGGATATTCTGTCAAGTTATGGTGGGGACCACAAGTACAGGTCGCCATCCCAATAGGATTATCTCTACTCTATAGAGGAGAAGATGGAGTCCCAGTGGGGTCAGTTCTCATAGCCACTTGGGCGGCGATGATGATGGCCTTGGGACTCGGCCCCTCTGGCTCTGCAGCTTTCATGGCAGCACGGGGCTGAAGTGCGGCACTGTCTGTGTGCTTGGCCTCTTCCCATCAGACATTCAGAATGTGCTTCCTGTGTGTGAGAGAGAAGGAGGGAGGGAGGGAAGTGAACAGGGGCCCAGTGAACTCTTCCTCCTCAAGGTACCAACTAGGGGAAGCGCTGAGGGGGGAGGATGGAGAGCAGGGACAAAGGTCAGGTGTGTTCTGAGGAAGAGAAGAAGCTGGAGGCCAAAAGAATAGAAGCAAAATGTGCAAAACTGACTGGGGGACACTAAGCTATCCCACCTTGTCCCCCTCCCTTAAAAGCCAAAGAAAGTGCCACCTCCCTGACCTCAGGGACACTGGTTCTGAGACTGCCCATCCCTGGTTCAGCCTGAGTAAGGAGGTGTAACCAGGGTCTGCAGCTATGCAGGAACCGTGGCAAGTCCCACCTGCGGGGGGGCAGGGAAGGGACACTCTGCAGACGGGGCAGCCAGCAGGTGCCATGGCAATGGTTGAAGAGCCAGCCTGTTCCACTCCTGCCTGAGGGGGGCTGAACAACGGCCCCTAGAGAAGATTATTTTGGACTTCTGATCTCCAGAACTGCAAGAGAACAAGTTTGGCTTGTTCTAAAACTCTGAGTTTGTGCAGCCACAGGAAACAGACAATGCACTGCCTGGACGCTCTGGCTCCCCAGGCTGGAGAGGCAGCGGGCTGTGGGGGACACCTGAGGCCACTTCCTCCCCAGGCCATGCTGAATAATTCTGGGAGGTCTTTTCCCATGGCAGGAAGAGGGCTGCAGCTTGGCTCTCCCCTCTCCTGCTCCCCAGGACACCAACTCCCAGGCAGTGGTTCTCAACCTTCCTAATGCCGCAGTCCTTTAATACAGTGCCTGTAGGTCACGACCCACAGGTTGAGAACTGCTGCTCTAGAGGCTGGGAACATGGCTGTGCAGAACATGACACAACATTCCCTGGCCTGGTGGTGTCTGCCCCTGAGTGGAGGAGCACAGATGGTAAATTGCCAAACACGTACACATCAGGTGGTGGCAAGGGCTGGGGAAAAATTAGCAAGGGAAGGGCATAAAAAGTGCTAGAAATGACAGGGGATCAGATGGTCTGGGAGGGCCCATACAAGATGCACTATGAACCCCTCAGAGATCTCTAGAGGGAGGACGAACATTCCAGGCAGAGGGAACAGCAAGACAAAGTTGTGGGGGCAGGAGCATGTGGATACTTTCATGGACAGAGGGGAGACCAGTGTGGCTAGCATGGGTGAGAGGTAGGGAAGAGGTAGGAGGCCTGTGTGTGCAGAGGGTCTGGAGCAGCCTCTTGGGCATTAGCCAGCCTGACAAGGGAGTAATTAGAGGGTTCGGAGCAGAGGAAGGAGTTGGTCTGAGCATTGGAAGGATCCCTTGGGGAGACTTGAGATGCCTCCTGGCCCTGTTCTGCTGCTGGGCTGGCTGAAGGGAACAGATTTGGCTCTCAGCTGGGGGAGTTGCAAGAAAGACAGAGGGAGAGAGAGGAAGGTTCCATTCTTCTCTTTCTTATCCCTTTCTTCTCATCAGTGGAAATACCCTGTCTGTGCTTGGTCTTCTTTCTTCACTTGCACAGCAACCCCCTGCCCCCCATCTTGGCAACCATTTACACTTTAGTAAAATTAAGCATATATGTCCTATTACCTTCTCCAAGGTTATGAGTTGAATTGTGTTTCCCAAGAAGGTATGTTGAATTCCCAACCCCCAGTACCTCAGAATATGATCTTATTTGGAAACAGGATCATTCCTATTAAGATGAGCTATAGAGGATTAAACATCATACTTACTACTATAGTCACCAATATCATAACTCATCTGAGGAATTATTGAGAACAAGACATTGTCCTGGCAAGTATGGAAATCTCTTGTGACCTGGAAGGCAAGCCACCATTACACCAATGTGACTGGTGTCCTAATAAGATGACATGAAGATGCAAGGGAAGAATGTGAAGACAGAGGCAGAGGTAGGATCAACGCCAAGGATTGCTGAAAAACCCCAGAAACTAGAAGAGGTGAAGAAGGATGTTCTTCTCCTAGAGCAGTGACTTTCTACCGGTGTGCCATGAGATGATTTCAGGTGTGCCACAAAAATTTTAAAGATCATTAATTAAGTTATTTTTGAAAGAAGTTCAAAGCACAGTAACTATTCTTTTTTATTTTTTACCTTTTTTTGATCAACATAATTTAAGTGTGCTGCAGAAGTTTAACTATAGGTATAAGTGTGTTGTGAGATTAAAAAAGACTGAAAAACACTGAGCTCTAGCCTTCAGAGGGATCACTGCCCTGCTGACACCTCGACTTTGGCCTTCTAGCCTCTAAACTAGGAGAGAATAGATTTCTGCTGTTTTAAGCCACCCAGTTTGCGGTACTTTGTCATGGTAGCCCTAGGAAACTCATACCAGGGATGTGACAGGACATTATATTTTTTATGTTCTTATTTCTAATTTAAGATTTATCCCATCCAAAGAAATGCTCAGAATCCTATTAGCCTACTAATCAGCCTCAAGATCAAAGTGCTTTGTTTCGGGGCATGCTGGGGCCATGTGGGAATTCAGAAGGGCCCATTTGCCTCCCTGGCCTGAATGTGCTACTGTTGGGGAGTGGGAGCCGGGGAGGCACCTGCCCCACTGCTGGGTGGGTTTGGCTGAGGGACGCTGAGAGTGTGGCTATAAGGGAGGTGTGGACGCAGGGTTTTAGCCTTTGCTGTGGTAGAGAGGGTGGGCGTGGGGATTTGGGGGAAATTAAATGCCAAACTTTACCTTTCCTTTGTCTGAAGATTAAGCTGTCCACAGGTATTAGTTATTGAACCCTTCCCTGTGCAGTTCTGTTCACAAGCCAGGGACACAGAGCGATCAAAACAGAGTCCCTTGCAAACAAACGCTGTTCACAAATGTTCAGTATTGATAAATGCAAAAGGTGCAAACAACCCCAGCGTCCATCAATGGACACAGCATGGCTGTCAATACAATGCGATGTTCTTCAGCCACAGAAGGCATGAAGTATTGCTGTGTGCTACAGCACGGACAGACCTCAACAACAGAGAGAGATAAGACAGAAAAGGCCACATCTTGGGTGATTCCTTTTACATAAAATACCAGAGACAAAAAGCAGATTGGTGATTTCCAGGGCTCAGAGGAGGGAAGAATGTGGGGGTGGGGAGCTATTTAATGAGTGTGGGGCTTCCTTTTGGGGTGAGAATGTTCTGAACTAGGTAGTGGTGACAGCGCAACAGCACTGGGAATGTACCGTCACTGACTTGTACATTTTAAAATAGTAAATGTTATGCTATTTTCCAACAATTAAAAAATGGGAGGATTCCTTGAGGCCAGGAGTTCAAGACCAGCCTGGACAATGGGAGCAAGACCCTGTTTCTTTTCTTTTCTTTTTTTTTTCAGACAGAGTCTCACTTTGTCACCCTTGGTAGAGTGCCATGGCATTGTAGCTCACAGGAACCTCAAACTCTTGGGCTCAAGCAATCCTTTTGCCTCAACCTCCTGGGTAGCTGAGACTACAGGCACCCGCCACAATGACTGGGTAGTTTTAGAGATGGAGTCTCCAGTTGCTCAGGTTGGTCTCCAACCCCTGAGCTCAAGCAATCCACCTGTCTGGGCCTCCCAGAGTGCTAGGATTACAAGGCGTGAGTCACCACACCTGGCCCTAAGACCTTGTTTCTTAAAAAAAAAGGAGGGTGTGGTGGCTTGTGCCTACAGTTCCACTGTTGGGGAGTGGAGGAGGGAGGATCCTGAGCCCAGGATTTAGAGATTGCAGTGAGTTATGATCACACCGCTGCCCTGCAGTCTGGGTGACGGAGTGAGACCCTCAAAAAACAACAACAAGGAGTCCCCGCCCCTGCATTAAGGTAAGAAGAAACAGACAACCAACAACAGGGGCATACACACTTACTCTAAGTGCTGTGAAGTCTCAGAAGATGGGCTAAGGCAGCAGTTATCAACCTGTGGGTCGCGACCCACAGGAACTGTATTAAAGGCCCACAGCATTAGGAAGGTTGAGAACCACTGGGCTAAGGAGACAGAGAGAGAGAGAGTGCTGATCTAGAGGGGAGTCAGGCTGATGGCTGGGAGTACCCTCAAGGCTGGGGAGTAGAAAGGGCCAAGGCCTGGAGGCAGGAGTGAGCTGGCCAGAGGGTCAGGGGAGGGCAGCAGGAGGCCAGTGCGACTGCAGCTGCGGCATGGGGACAGTGCAGGGGATGAGGCCGAGGTGAAGGGGT
>CAUYQV010133052.1:0-15387 GCA_963574575.1 Galagoides demidoff | reverse complement strand
GGTCCCAGCTACTTGGGAGGCGGAGGCAGGAGACTTGCTTGAGCCCAGGAGTTGGAGGTTGCTATGAGCTGTGATGCCATGGCACTCTACCCAGGGGGATAGCTTGAGGCTCCGTCTCAAAAAAAAAAAAAAAAAAAGAAGTCGGGAATCCCCTTTCAGCACACTATATACAACGTTGGAAGATTGCGACGCCTCTGGCAATTTTGGAATATGGGTTTTTTTAGTCTTAGAGAAGATATAGTATTTGCCAAGTCTTAAGTTTCTCAGTGGTTATGTGCTTATGTATTTTGAAATGTCGACTCATTCTTTATCTCTTCAATATTCTTTTTAGTTTAGAACAATTTTAGCCTTACAGAGTTACTGCAAAGATACTTCAGTGAGTTCCCATATACCTCATACCCAGTATCACCTATTATTAACATCTTACATTAGTGTGGCACATTTGCTGCAATTAATGAACCAACATAGATACACTATTATAAACTAAAGTCCATATTTTGTTCATATTTCTTCACTTTTCTCCTGATATTCTTTTTCTGTTCTAATATCTTTTTTTTTTTTTTTTTGAGACGGAGCCTCAAGCTATACCCCTGGGTAGAATGCCACGGCATCACAGCTCATAGCAACCTCCAACTCCTGGGCTTGAGCGAGTTTCCTGCCTCCACCTCCCAAGTAGCTGGGACCACAGGTGCCCACCACAACGCCCGGCCATTTTTTGGTTGCAGCCATCATTGTTTGGCGGGCCCGGGCTGGGGATTTGAACCCGCCACCTTAGGTGTACGTGGCTGGCACCTTAGCCGATTGAGCCACAGGCGCCGAGCCCTGTTCTAATATCTTATCCAGGATACCACATTATGTTTAGCAATCATGTTTCCTTTGGCTTCTCTTCTGTGATGTTTTTCAGGCTTTCCTTATTTTTTTTCTTTTCTTTCTTTATTTTTAGAGACTCACTGGTCTCACTCTTGTCACCCAGGTTGGAGTACAGTGGAGTGATCATAGCTCACTGTAGCCTTGAACTCCTGGACTCAAGTGATCTCCTGCTTCAAGTCTCCTGATTTCCTAGGACTATAGGCATGTACCACCACACCTGGCTGATTTCTTTTTTGTAGATGTAGGAGTCTTGCTGTGTTACCCAGGCTGGTCTTGAACTCCTAGTCTCAAGAGATCCTCTCACCTTGGCCTCCCAAAGTGCTTGGGATTACAGGCACGATTCCCAGTGCCTGGCCAGACTTTTCCTTATTTTAGATGATCTTGATAGTTTTGAGAATAAGAGGTCAGGTATTTTGCAGAATGACCCTAACTTGGCATTTGTCCATTTTTGTCACGATGATGCTGGGATTATGGGTTTTAGGGAGGAAGATCCCCAAAGTTAAGTGTTTATCATAACGTATCAATGGTATATGCTATCTGTATGTGTTAACACTGTGGATGTTAACTCAGACTTGAGGAGGTAATCAAGCTTTTCCACTGTAAGGTTACTTTTCTTCCCCATTTCTTTCCATACTGTGCTTTTGGAAGCAAGTCATGTATAGCCCACACTAGAGTGTGGAATTATACCTCCCATTTAAAAGCAGAGTGTATAAATTATTTAGGATTCTTCCTCCTAGGAAATTTGTCTGTTGTCCTTCATTTATCTATTTACTTTTTCAGTCATTTATTTGTATCAGTATGAATTTATGGATATTTTATTATTTATATATTTTTTTGAGACAGAGTTTCACTATGTTGCCCACAGCTCACAACAACCTCACACTCTTGGGCTTAAGCGATTCTCTTTCCTCAACCTCCCAAGTAGCTGGAACTATAGGCACCCACCACAACACCCAGCTATTTTTTTTTGTTGTTGTTGTTGCAGTTGTCATTGCTGTTTAGCTGGCCTGGGGTGGGTTTGAACCCGCCAGCTTGGGTGTATGTGGCCAGCACTCTACCCACTGAGCTAGGAGCACCACTGGGTATTTATTTTATATTTCGGGTTATAATCCAGTGCTACTTAATTTTGTTACTCACATTGTTCCAGCTTTGGCCATTGGGAGTTCTTTCATTTGGCTCCTATGTCTTTGATGTGCCTCCCCAACCCTAGTGTGATTTTGTTTGTTTTGTTTTTTGTTCTTTTTAGACAGTCTTTCTCTGTTGCCCTGGCTAGAGTGCAGTGGTGCCATCAAAGCTCACTATAACCTTAGGTTCCCAGGTACAAGCTATCCTCCTGCCTCAGCCTCCCAAGTAGCTGGGATTACAAGCGTGCACTATAACTCTCAGCTAATTTTTTTCTATTTTTGGTAGAGATGGGGTTTCGTTCTTGCTTAGGCTGGTCTCAAACTCCTGAGCTCAAGCAATCCTCCCACCTCCACCTCCCAGAGTGCTAGGATTACAGGCATGAGCCACCAGTGCCATTGGCTTGTTGGTTTTGTTTTGACAAGCACTTTCGACTCCAACCTTATCTTGAATTAGCCATTTTCCCTAGGAGCCCTGGTTCCTTTTATTGGCTACTGCCCTAGAAATCAAAATCTGGGTATGTGGTATGATTTTTGCTACTGATTATGCTTGCTTCTGGGCCCTCATTGGACAGAGCAAGACATATCTATGTCTATAAATATTTTTCTATGCAACCACCTGTGTCTTTATTAAGATAAACATTAGTGATGCTGCTGACTCTTATCCTCTCCCACGTGGATTATTCTAGCATCCTTGCTTGTCTGTAACCTCCCATTCCACTGTGACAAACCTGAGCCCACCTTCCACCATACCCTTGAATAATTGTTCAGTTCCTACGTACATATATAGCGGTTTTAGAATGGTTCATCTGTGTCTCCTGTGGGAAGCAACTTTATCAACTTAGAGCACAGTGCATACATGTGCGGCTCCTTTGCCTTTAGTTGTACAGACCTCACTCATCTCCAGTTACTTAGGTTAGCACCATATTCCCCCCATCTCTTCAGTGAAGTTTATTTAGTTATTTATTTATTTTTGGAGACAGAGTCTCACTCTGTTGCCCTGGATAGAGTACCATGGTATTACAGGTCACTCAGCAACCTCAAACTCCTGGGCTCAAGCAATCCTCTTGCCTCAGCCTCCCAAGTAGCTGGGACTACGGGTGCCTACCACAATGCCCAGCTAGTTTTTCTATATTTATTTATTCATTCTTAATTTTAAATTAAGATTCTAACAGTATACATTTATGGGGTACAATGTGATGATCTGATATACAATGTGGAAAGCTTAAACTGATTAACATATCCATCACCTCACTTATTTTTTATGGTAAAAACATTTAAAATTTACTCTTTGTTAGTTTTTCTATTTTTTAGTAGAGACAGGGTCTCACTCTTGCTCAGGCTGGTCTCCAACTCCTGAGCTCAAGCAATCCACCCACCTCGGCCTCCTAGAGTAAAGTTATTTAATAGAGTCCGTATGTCCTATATTCTGCATTCCATTCTGGGATATCCCAGCGTCCTATGTGATTTTTAAAATATTTGCATATGTTAAAGTTTACTCTTTGTGCTGTAAAGCCTAACAGGTTTTGACAAATGCTAAATGTCTTATATTTAGTGTCATACAAAGTAGTTTCCCCTTCAGGGATTTTTTTTTTTTTTTTTGGAAGAGTCTCACTTTGTTGTCCTCTATAGAGTGTTGCGGTGTCACAGTCCACAGCAGCCTCAAACCCCTCAGCCGCCCTAGTAGCTGGGACTATAGGCACCGGCCACAGTGCCCAGCTATTTTTGTTGTTTGTTTGTGTGTTAGCAGGTCCAGGCCAGTTTGAACCCACCAGCCCTGCTGTGTGTGGTTGGCACCTTAACCACTGGGCTACAGACACCAAGCCCAGGAATTATTTTTAACTTCTTTTAGAGTTCACCTTAGCAATCCTGTTGGAGCTGTCTTCAGAATTTACGTTTCTATAACCTGAGAATTCACCTCTACTGCTACCACTCTGGTGCAGTATGTCTTTTAACTGTTAAAGTAAGTTCTTAACTGGTCTCCATGCATCTGCTTATCTCCCAGTAGTCTGTTGTCCGCCCAGCCGCCAGAGGGACCATTTTGAAATGGGTCAGATTGTGTGGTTTCTTTGCTAAGAATCTTCCAGTAGCTCCTTTTTCACTCAGAAAAAGCCAAAGTCCTCATACTGGCCTGGAGCTTGCTCTGTATACTTCTTTCTGATTGTGAAGCTTATTTCGGTCTCAGGATTTTTGTCTTGCTGTTCCTCCACCCTGGGATACTCTAGCAGGTATTTATTTTATTTCTAGCAGATATTTAAATGACTTATTGCTTTGATTTCTTCTTGCCTCTTCTGAAATGTCACCTTTTCAGAGAGGCCCTTCCCTGACTACCTCATGTAAAGTAGCAGCCCTTTCCTCTATATTTGCTTGCAACCCCACTGACATTACATTATATGTATATGTGTGTGTGTTGAGGGCTTCCAATTGGATGGCAACTCCATGGCAGAGAATAGCTACTTAATAAATATTTGTTCAGTGAATGAATGTCTCAGACCACCAGTGTCTGGTATTCAGGGATGAGCCTCAAAATGTCCAATAACTTCATGGAAGTATTTGCCATGTTTGGTAGTAAATGAATATGCACTTTTTAGAGGTATGTTAAGTCCCCCAATGGATGGGGAAAACCAACTTCTGCCCTGAAAGCAAGTCTGGAGAATCAAAGGACCAAAGACCAGGATAGTCAGCCCTGCCCTAACTAGTTGGGAAAGCCTAAGGAAGCCTAATAGCCTCTTGGCTTCTGTTCTTCATGGTTTTGTTTTGTTTTTGAGACAGAGTCTCACTCTATCACCCTGGGTAGAGTGCCGTGGCATTATCATAGCTCACAGCAACCTCAAACTCTTGGGCTCAACAGATCTTGCCTCAGCTTCCTAAATAGGAAGGTGCCAGTCACAATGCCCAGCTAATTTTTCTATTTTTTTTTTTTTAAATAGAGACAGGGTCTCACTCTTGAACTCAAAGCAGTCCCTCCACCTCAGCCTCCCAGAGTGCTAGGATTGCAGGCGTGAACCATCACACCCAGCTTCCTCCTTGTTAATTGATGCTGTTGGTTGAGGCATCTGCTTTTGCTTTAAAGGTGGAAACAGAGGCATAGGTTTTGTCATTTACCAAAAATTTATGAGTCAGGCCCAGGGATAAACTCAAGATGGACCCAGAGTTCCTATTATCCAAGAGATTACAGTGGATCAAGTAAAAAACAGATTTCAGTGTAATATTTCCCAAACAGTAAGATGTGTATATATATTATTTTTTAATTTTTTTAAGAGAAAATTTTCACTTTGTTGCCCTCAGTAGAGTGCTATGGCGTCCTAGCTCACAGCAACTGTAAACTCTTGGGCTCAAGTGATTCTTTTGCCTTAGCCTCCTGAGTAGCTGGGACTATAGGCACCTACTACAATGCCCAGCTATTTTTCAGAGACCAGGGTCTTGCTCTTGCTCAGGCCAGTCTCAAACTCATGAGCTCAGGCAATGCATCTGCCTCGGCCTCCCAGAGTATTGGGATTACAGGCATGAGCCACCGCACCCAGCTGAGATATACATTTTAAAATTTGATCCAGGACATACATACTTGGATGTAGATGTATATAGTTTCAGGACATAATACTAGCCCTTACTAATGTGATACACTTTCATACTTTCTATTGTCACTTATTTAATCAAGTGACTGGCTAATAAAAATTGCTGCTTGCAGCTGTGGTTTCATGGCTCACTGATGGGTCACAACCAGCAGTTTAGGTAAGAGCTCTGGCTCAGGAGAAACCAGCCTGTTTGTATCCTGAGTTTGCCACTCACCAGCCAAGTTATCCCTGGGTAGGTCACCTCTTCCAGCCTCAGTTTCCCCGTCCTCATTGGAAATACCTTGCAGAATGATCATGAAGTGAATGAGATGCTGACTGTAAAGTTTGGTGCACAGCACCTGGCATATCATATGCTCGCTACTTTGCCTTAGCAATGGCAGGGAGGTAGGTAACACAGCCTGTCACAGCAAGTCAAGGGATAAATGCCACCCAGTTGAGATCTGAAGGATGAGTGTGGCTTTCTATAATCAGTAAAGGAAAACTCAGAATGATGGGCTGGGAAGTAAAGCACAGAAGTGCAGGGAAAACTAGATGAGTTTTAAAGCATACATAATATAGAGAGCATTTTATGTTTTCCAGAACCTTTTCACAGCCACCTTCCTGTTACACCTGTGCTGTCCACTGTTGGAACCTTTGGCCCCATGTCACTGTTTATCATTAAAGTTAAATAAAATTCAAATTAAAAATTCAGTTCCTCCGTAACCACATTTAAGTACTCAGTAGCCACATATGGCTGGTGACTACCATTTGGAGAGCACAACACAGAGTTAGCATCATTGCAGAAAGCTTTGTTGGTCAGTGCTTCATTATGCCCTAACAGAAGTCTTATGAAAAAAGTAGATGGGGTATACATTTCTTTTAAATTATATTTATTGTTTGAATAACATTCCAAAAAGTTACAACTCTAGGACTCCTTCACCTTCATAGCAACTGTTTGCCTTTTCCTATGGCCTCTTTTGATCTTTAGCCAGTGAAATCAGCTTAGAGATGGTTGCAATCACAGTGTTTATACAGTTGCTTACTTTTAAAATTAATGTTATTTTCAAATGACTTTCCACTGACCTGACACACAGTGTTCATATCTGCCACGTTAGTGAAGGGGGATTATACTCTGATGTATCATAATTGAGTTAACTGCTTCCTTACTGGTTGGACGCTTCAGTTGCTTCCTGTTTTTCATTATTACAAATAGTACTGCCATGAACTTTTTGGTGCCTAGGGGCTTTTTCTTGTTTTTAATTGTTTCCTTCCTATAAATTCTAGGAAGTAAGTTATTCAGTCCAAAGATATAATCACTCTTAGTGATTATAGCCCTTGGTGTATATTGCCTAATGGCCATTAAAAAAAAAAAGCCTAAATGTATTATAAGTTTGAATAGCTATCATTGTCGCTTGGCTTCTGAGAACATCAAGTCTCCAAGAGGTCAAGAGATGAGCCCAAAGTGTTGCCACTTACTTGCTGATAGGGTTTGTGCCTCTTGCTTCTGGACTGTTGTCCCATCTTTCTGTTGTGTCACACCAAATATTTAGAACAATGTTGTTATTAGTGATTATAAGTCTGAGTATCTATAAGCCTAGTAGGCTTATAAGTAGGCTTGATACACCCTTAATAAAGCTTGGGGTTAAGGGCATTTCTAAAAATGAACACTTGATAAGGTGTAATTGAAGAAATTAGAACACTTTTATAAATCTTGGTATTCCTGTTACAGTTTCCTGTAGGGGCTGCAGGTTTCCTCTAGTGAAGCTGTTCTTGCAGCCACCCTGGCATTTACTTGGCCAGTTTAGCCGCCCCAAATAATCTGCCTGGAGTCGGAGCGTCATACTTTGTATTTGACCAAATATGGTATTCCTGAGCTCAGTGCCCCACCTGATTCAGCACGCTTGGAATCAGGTGATGTTGGATTCTTTCCAGAAGTCAAATCCTTCCTGGGAGGATGAAGACTGCCAGTTCTGAGGATTCTGTTAGGGGGGGAAAAAAAAGAAGCCTCTGGCTGTGAAGGTCATTCCCGAAGTAGACAGAACTGGTGTGAGCAGTTGGCCCAGGCACATGACCTTCTGACATGACGAGGTTGAAAAGGGAGCAATGCTCATTTGTATAAGTCCCACTCTGTCTACTTAGGAGGTTATTTTTATTATCTTTGGTCACTTCATGTTGGAGACATGGTACAAAGCAATGAAGACTCAGTGGCAGTCCCTTTAGCCCATAGCCATCCCACAGAGGTTTAATACAGGTCACACGTGTAATTTTAGTAGCTAGCTACATTTTCCAGTAGCCACATTTAAAAAGAAAAAGAGGCCAAGTACAGTGGCTCATGTCTGTAATTCTAGCCCTCTGGGAGGCCAAGGTAGGAGGATCCCTGGAGGTCAGGAGTTCAAGACCAGCCTGAGTAAGAGCAAAATCCATCTCTACTAAAAATGGAAAAATCAGCCAACTGTTGGTGTGAGGCACCTGTAGTCCCAGCTACTTGGGAGGCTAAGATAGGATCACTTGAGCCCAAGAATTTGAGGTTGCTGTGGGTAAAGCTGACGCTGTAGCACTCTGTCTCCAGCAACAGAGTAAGACTGTCTCAGAAAAATAATAAAATAACAACAACAAAAGTAATAAAATAAAAAGTAGAAAGAAACAGGTGAATTTTTTTATTGTGGTAAAATATATGTAACAAAACTGACCATTTTGCCATTTTTAAGTATAAAATTCAGAGGCCTTTGCAGTGTTACATAATCATCACTGCTATTTTTCAGAACTTCTTCATCTTCCAAAACGGAAACTCTATATTCCCATTAAACCTTAACTCCCCAGTTCCCCTACCCCTGGTAACCTGTATTCTACTTTCTGTCTCTGTGAATTTGCCTACTCTAGGTATGTACCTTGTATAGGTGGAATGATACAATGTCCTTTTGTGTCTGGCTAATTTCGCATCCTGTTTATTCACAGTTCATAATGTTTTCAAGGTTCATCCATGTTGTAGCATGCATCAGAATTTTGTGCCTTTTTAAGGCTAATATTTCATTATACGTATATGCTACATTTATGTGTCTGTTCATCTGCTGATGAACTCTTAGTAGTTTCCGTTTTCTGTCTGTTGTGAACAGTGCTGCTATGAACATTGGTATCTGAGTCTTTGCTATAATTCTTTTGGGTATATACTGGGAGTGGATTTTCTATGTCGTATGATAATTCTATTTTTTTTTTTTTGAGACAGAGTCTTACTATGTCACTCTTAGTAGAGTGCTGTGGCATCACCGCTCACAGCAACCTCAAACAATTCTCCCGAGTAGCTGGGACTAAAGGTGCACCCCACAACACCTGGCTATTCTTTTTTGTTGTTGCAGTTGTTTAGTTGGCCGGGATGGGGTTTGAACTCGCACCCCTCAGTGTATGTGGCTGGCACCATAACCAATGTGCTACGGGCGCCAAGCTGATAATTCTATTTTAACTTTTTGAGGAACCCCTAAAATAATTTCTACAGGGGCAATACCATTTTACATTTTGGCCAGCAGTGTGTGAATAATTCCTTTAGGTCCTTACCAACACTTATTTTCCTTTATTAGTGACCATCCTATTGTATGAAGTGGTACCTCCTTTTTTTTTTTTTTTCTGAGACAGAATCTTGCTCACTCTGTTACTGCAGGCCAAAGTGCCATAGCTTCAGCCTAGCTCACAGCAGCCTCAAACTCCTAGATTTAAGTAATCCTCTTGCCTCAGCCTCCCAAGTAGCTGGGACTATAGGCACCCACCACATGGCCTGGCTAATTTTTTCTGTTTTTAGTAGAGATGGGGTCTCACTCTTGCTCAGCCTGGTCTTTTAACTCCTGATCTCAAATGATCCTCCTTCCCCAGCCCCCCAGAGTGCTACCCCCCCCACAGTGAGCCACTGTGCCTAGGCCAAAGAAAAAGTTGTTATGGTTTTGATTTGCATTTCCTAATAACTCATGATGCTGAGCATCTTCTCATGTGCTTGTTGGCCATTTGTATCTCTTTTTTAAAGCTATACATATACATGAATGTATGCATGCAAACATATTCAAGATATACTTGAATGGGTCTATTGTCTCTTTAAGTCCTTTGTCCATTTTTCATTGGGTTGTTCTGATTTTTGTTGTGTTGTAGTTATTTTTAATTTTTTTTCTTTTTTTTGTAGAGACAGTCTCACTCCATTACCATTGGTAGAGTGCTGTGATGGCACAGCTCACAGCAACCTTCAACTCCTGGGCTTAGGCAATTCTCCTGCCTCAGCCTCCTGAGCAGCTGAGACCACACCATAACCCCCAGCTATGTCCTTATTGCAGTTTGGCCAGGGCTAGGTTTGAACCCACCACCCTTGGTATATGGAGCTGGCACCCCACCCACTAGGCCACAGGCACCGTCCTATTTTTAATTTGTTTTTTAGGAGATAACATCTTGCTCTGTTGCACAGGCTGGAGTGCATTGGTATGATCATAGCTCACTACAACCTCAAACTCTTGGGTTCAAGCAATTGTCCCATCTCAGCCTCTTGAGTAGCTAGAACTATGGGCTCATGTCATCACACCCAGCTGATTTTTTTTTTTTTTTGTAGAGATGGAGGTGTCCCTGTTGCCCAGGTTGGTCTTGAAATTCTGGGCTCCTGCCTTAGCCTCCCTACATACTGAGATTATAAGTGTAAGCCTCTGTACCCAGCCCCTTGTAGTTCTTTACATATTCTGGGTACTAGACACTTATGATTTAAAAATATCTTTTCTCATTTTCTGTGCTGTCTTTTTACTCTCTTGATGATGTCCCATTAAGCATAAAAGTTTAATTTGATGTGAAGTGTAATTTATATTTTCTTTTGTTGCTTATGCTTTGATGTCATATGCAAGAAATGTCATGAACATTTCCCCTTGATTCTTTTCTAAGTATCCAACTTCATTCCTTTGAATGTGAATATCTAGTTTTCCTAGCACTATTTGTTGAAAAGACTCAGAGTGCTTTTTTCCCAGGAATTGTCTTGGTACGCTTATTTGAAAGTCGGTTGACCATGGCTTGGTGCTGGTAGCTCAGTGGATAGGGCACCGGCCACATATACCGGGGCTGGATGATTTGAACCTGGCCTGGGCCTGGTAAACAGCAGTGACAACAACAACAACAAAATAGCTGGGAATGTGGCAGGTGCCTGTAGTCCCAGCTACTTGGGAGACTGAGGCAAGAGAATCACTTAAGCCTAAGAGTTTGAGGTTGCCGTGAGCTGTGCGCCATGGTACCTTACTGAGGGCAACATAGTAAGACTCTGTCTCAAAAAAAAAAAAAAAAAGAAAGTCAATTAACCATATATGTAGTGATTATTTCTGAACTCACTATGTATTGATCTTATTTTCCCACCCCAGAGCCTCCATACTTGCTTTTCTCTTGGTCTGGAACGTGCTCCCCTCAGGTATTATAGGCAGGGCTCACTCTCTCATTACACATCCCCACCATTTAATTTCCATCTCTGTACTTCAGAGAGGCCCTGCCTGTCACCCTGTACACAAGAAAATGATGCTCTTCTTACATTTTTCCCAAAGGACTTATCACTGCCTGCCACATCACGTCTCGGTATGCTCATTGTCTGCCTCTGTCCTGAGCAGGTGGACCCCAGGAGAGCAGGGGTTTGCTGTTCTCCTCACTCTTCTGTGTTTGGTGTTCCATAAATATTTGTCACACGTGTAACTGTAACCGGTTGACAAATAAATGAATA
This sequence comes from Galagoides demidoff, assembly GCA_963574575.1. Classification (NCBI taxonomy): domain Eukaryota; kingdom Metazoa; phylum Chordata; class Mammalia; order Primates; family Galagidae; genus Galagoides; species Galagoides demidoff. Next base: position 4,126 of record CAUYQV010133052.1, on the reverse strand, counting down.
AACAAAGCCCGAAACACAGCAGACCTTCAGTAAATGTGTGTTTGAGATTCTTGCTAAAATGTTTCCTTTTGCATTTGCTTATTTATTTTCCTTATTTTTAGAAGTCATCAAACATATAAAAAAGTTGGAGGTGGTGCCTGTGGCTCAAAAGGGTAGGGTGCTGGCCTCATATGCCAGAGGTGGCAGGTTCAAACCCAGCCCTGGCCAAAACTGCAAAAATAAATAAATAAAGTCTTTAAAAAAAAAAAAAAGTTGAAAGAATGGTTCAGTGACTCTGCATGTGTCTTCTGTCAGATTCTGAAATTGTTAGCATTTCACTGCAGTTGCTTTGTATTCTTGCATACGTGTGTGTGCATTAAACTCAGTTGTAGAAACGTGACCCTTGACCCTTTGCATTTACTAGTTGGCTTTGGAGAGTGGAGAATCGGAAGAGACTTCAGGCAGCAGGGGGCTTGGCCATGGCCTCTGACCTGGACTTCTCACCTCCCGAGGTGCCTGAGCCGACTTTTCTGGAGAACCTGCTACGGTACGGCCTCTTCCTGGGGGCCATCTTCCAGCTTATCTGTGTGCTGGCTATCATCGTACCCATCCCCAAGTCCCATGAGGCGGTAAGTCCTTTCTTGGGAGCTTCAGCTCTGTTGAGTACCAGGTTGGGCTCTGGGTACTAACCAGAGATACCACCACAATCAAGACCAGCAGGGCCTTCTTGATTTCGTGTGGGCCCCCAAATTCCCACCTGGGAGATTAAACCACACAGTTAATACGTTATTCGTTCACACATCAGTTAAGCAGATTTTTATTCCATGCCTACTACATGTCAGACTCTGCTGAAAGATGGAGTGTCTGCCCTCAGGGAGCTTCAAATCCTTGGGTGGGAAGACATTCGGAAAGAATACCCACATGTGCCTATGAGAGGAAGCAGTGAGGGTGTATAAGGGGGGCCTGATCTTACCCAGGGACAGGGCCTGGGTTGTCCACACTGCTGAGGAGGCAGAGCAGGCTTCTGCCAGGTGAAGTGGGCAAGGGGACCTGAGGGTAAAGGAATGGTCTAGTTCAAGCATGCGAATATAGTTATGTGACTGGAGCACAGAGGGGACTTGGTAAGAGACACAGCCAGAGGTGTAGGCAAGACCCGTAGGGTTTTAAGAGAATGACATCATTAGATTTACTTTTTTGTTGTTTTGACTCTTGTTCTCTAAGTGTCTTTATTCTATAACTGTATACCCTCCTTCCACCCACCTTCTTACACTCCTTGCCCCCATTTTCTCATGCTGATTTTTTGGAGAAAGTAGGTCATTTGTCATCTGTGATACACACATCCCAGGATTTGGCTGATTGCTTCTCTGTGGTGTCATTTAATTTGTTTCCCCATATTTCCTGTCAACTGGATGTTCCATCTAGAGCAGTGTTTTCAACTTTCTTTATCTCATAGCACACTTGAGCCTATAGTTAAACTTCCATGACACACTTAAATTATGTTGATCAAAAAGAAGAATTAAAAAAATAATATACTTGCTGTGCTTTGAACTTCTTTTGAAAACAGTTTAATTAATGATCTTTAAAAATTTTTGTGGTACACCTAAGATCCTCTCAGGGCACACCAATTAAAAATCACTGACTTGGAGGCTTAATGCCATGCAGGTCCGGCACAGGTCACCTCATAGGTGGTGCTGGACTCCCTATTGCATTTCGTAAACAGACAATTGATGTCTGGCGGCCACACATTTGGAGACTCTAGGATTGATCTCTGGGTTCAGGTGGTATCACCGGATCCTCCATTATAAAACCCCCCATCACTCACTCCCCTAAATGGGGTTAGCATCTATTGATGAGTATTGCTTAATCGGATACTTCCTTCCAATTTATTAGCTGGAATTCTTTTTTTTTTTTGCAGTTTTTGGCTGGGGCTGGGCTCAAACCTGCCACCTCTGGCATATGGGGTGAGTGCCCTACTCCTTTGAGCCACAGATGCGACCCTATTAGCTGGAATTCTTTAATAAAGACCTTTTCCTCACCTGTGTGGTTATTCTGAAATGCTCTTCATACTGTAAAGCAGGATGATTCTTTCCTTTTACTTATCAGTTTTCAGCTTAGTGAGTTTGGGCCCTAGCTGCCTCCAAGCATTGACTAGTAAAGCTTTGGTTTTCATATCATTTTAGAGTTTTTATGGTTTTTTGGTTTTCATATCATTTTGGGTTTTTATGCTCAAATTTGCTCAGCAGGAGCCCCTTCAAGTTGATATCTTTGTTCTTTGTTATATTAATTTTTTTGCTTGCTTGTTTGTTTTAGACAGAGTCTCACTATGTCATCCTTGGTAGAGTGGCATCACTGCTCACAGCAACCTCAAACTCTTAGGCTTAAGTGATTCTCTTGCCTCAGTCTCCCAAGTAGCTGGGACTATAGGCGCTCGCCACAATGCCCGGCTATTTTTTTTTTCTTTATTTGTTTCATTTGCCATTGTTGTTTAGCTGGCCAGGTCTAGGCTCCCTCCAGCCTCAGTGTGTGTGGCCAACGCCATAACCACTGTGCTACAGGTGCCGAGCCATATATTAATATTTAATACCTTCTTTGCTCAGTATGATGTCCCAGGTTTATTTTGTACATTTTCTGCCCTTGTAATCAGTCATTTCTCTAAAAAACTCTGGCCCTTTTTAGTAGAAAATAATATTTAGAGACCTCAGTTGGAATACTAGAAGTGATTGGTGCTGCTGAGCTGTGATTGCTTTTGCCTTTTAGTGAATGGATATAGAGAATTTTAAGAAAAGAAAAAATTGACCAGGTGCAATAGCTCATGCCTATAATCCTAGCACTCTGGGAGACCAAGGCAGGAGGGAGGCAGATCCCTTGAGCTCAGGAGTTTGAGACCAGCTTGAGCAAGAGACTCTCTTCCACCCAGAGGTGACCATTTTTATTTTTACTTATTTCTCCTTTGTTTCTTTTTAAAAATAAAAAAAAAAATTAGCTTGGCCTTGTGGCAGGCACCTGTAGTCCCAGTTACTCGGGAGTCTGAGGAGGGTCACTTGAACCCAGGAGTTTGAGGTTGCTGTGAGCTAGGCTGATGCCACAGTACTCTAGCCTGGGGTAGCAGAGTCAGATTCTGTCTCCAAAAAGAAAAGAAAAAATTAGAATACAAAGAAGTTGTGGGTTCATATTGGTATTTCTAATTCATATTTAATATGAATTAGAATAGTGTTAGTATAGTGTTTTTAGTTATTTGATTTTATACTGGTATCTTATATTTGTTTATTCAATGCTAGAAATCTTGTTTCCTGATAACAATAATGAAATTACTGTTTCATTAATTGCTATATCCTATTTCAGAGACACCAGTAATTCACTAGGAGAACTCACAGCTATGGTTTATCATAGTGAAAGGACACAAAGTAGCCTTGGCAAAAGGAAAAGGTGCATGAGGCAAAGACCAGAAGAAATAAGGTACAAGCTTCCATGAGTATTTCCCCGCTGGAGTCACAGGGGATGTGCTTATTCTCCCCATCAAGGAGTTACGACAATTTGTTTGAAGTGTTGGATGGCAGGGAAGCGCATTATAGACTCAGTATCCAGGGTTTTTGTTGGGGATTCATCACATAAGCACCCTCTGCCTAGCACAATTCAAAATTCCAGATTCTCAGAAAGAAAGTAGGTGTTCAGCATAAACCACATTGTTTGTGCAGATAGTTTAGGCACAGTGAGCTGCTGTTACCATTTCTGAGAATCGTGGGAAACACCTAACATTCAAGTTCTGAGATGCCCGCCATGGGCCAACCTTGCAAGCAGGCTTTTCTAAGATAGTTTGTTTATGTTAATTCTATTCTGCACATCTACGATATACTAGTTACAGCTTTAAAAAATTATACTGTTTTTTGGCTCGGCGCCTGTGGCTCAATCAGCTAAGGCGCCAGCCACGTACACCTAAGGTGGCGGGTTCAAATCCCCAGCCCGGGCCCGCCAAACAACAATGATGGCTGCAACCAAAAAAATGGGCGGGCGTTGTGGCGGGCGCCTGTGGTCCCAGCTACTTGGGAGGCGGAGGCAGGAGACTCGCTTGAGCCCAGGAGTTGGAGGTTGCTATGAGCTGTGATGCCATGGCACTCTACCCAGGGGTATAGCTTGAGGCTCCGTCTCA
>CAUYQV010133051.1:0-10180 GCA_963574575.1 Galagoides demidoff | reverse complement strand
GTGGCGGGCGCCTGTGGTCCCAGCTACTTGGGAGGCGGAGGCAGGAGACTCGCTTGAGCCCAGGAGTTGGAGGTTGCTATGAGCTGTGATGCCATGGCACTCTACCCAGGGGGATAGCTTGAGGCTCTGTCTCAAAAAAAAGTACTAAAAAGGTTGTAGCAAATTATACCTCCACTAGCACATTATGTAGTTTTCTATATTTCCACATTTTTGTCTAGCTTTGAATAATAGTGATACATTAATGATTGGCAATCTGATGAGGTCCAACGGCAGATTATACATATTTGTAAATAGTGAAACCACAGCTCAGGGAGCTTAACTAGGAAGCTCAAGGTCATAAACCACTCTGATTTGGGAAATGTATTTTGTTTTGTTTCATTTTGGAACACTGGTCCATTCTATATCTGCGTGTTAACCGCAGCTACCTATAATTTCTTAAGGCTGAAATCCTGTTCTGTGTTCACATTCTTTATGTAGTAAAGAACACCATTTATTTCATTCTTTTTTATTAGAGAGCAGCATCTTTAGGCCTCTATTTCTTCCTTCACTGAAATTATCTTCTCTGTAAGATGTATAAATTTCTGCCTTTGATGTTTGAGAAACACTTTAGTATATGTTCTGGCTATGACTTAACTTGGGATGTCGATGTTTTGGGTGAACAAACTAAATGATTCAGTCACTTCCCCCTGAGTGACTGTGGCGACTATACTCCATGGCAGCATGCACAGTGTTTGAGTAAGTATCTTCTGCCCTTCATGGGCACTTCTAGATTAAAACAGTGTAACATTGAAAGAGTTAGTGATGAGATAAACAGGCTGAATGAGCATTGTTTTCCAGATTCTCAAGGCCTGGCACAAATAGATGTTTATGTCAAGCAGCTGGTACGTATGCAGGGATGTGGGTCCACACAGGGCTTCTGTAAGGACTGGCATGGCACACACTGATTCTTCTGCTGCTGCTTTCTGTAGGCACTAAACAATTTAGTTCACCTGAGATTTTTTCTTCCTTGGTCACATTATGTTTCCAACTTCATTATTCTGCACATGCACACTCGAAGTGTAATTTTACGATATACACTATTTTCTTATGAAAAAACTATTTACATAAATGTCAAACAAATTATTAGAGAAATGACCATCTCACGCTGAGGGCACTTTTCTTTGCCTACGTCTTTTAGCTCCTCTATCAGCCGCATCTCTGCAACAAGAACTCCACCTGTGAGTCCAGGGAAATTTCACCGTGAAGTTGTTTCTTCCCGTTTCTGTGGTACCACCATGGTTCCGCAGTAGCTGATTCAAGTGAGCAGAAGTCACTGGGAGGTTTTAGGAGAGGCAAGGTGCAGTAAAAATTGCTTTTAGAATCTGGCTTATTATATGTACATTATTACCTTATTAAAAGTTTAAATATGTGTAAGAACATAAGGATTTTGCATGCAAAAATAGATCTAAGCATTTTAAAATTTAGAATTCTTCATTACTGCTATATTGTTTCTCTTCAACCTGCGAGGAGATAAATCGAATTCAGAATAAATGCATTTAAGCATAGCCCATGCTGATAGAAGTTTACATAATAATTTATGTGTACAAATTTAAAGTGACTTTTGATAATAGGGAATATGTTTCACGTTCAAAAATACAGCTTGAAAAAAATCAATACCTAATTTTACTTTCAAACTGATACATGAAAAAGAGTTTCCTGACTTATGGAATTTAAAATTTCCAAGTTAAATTAAAATCTTCAAGCCTAATGACCCCTATCCAAGGAAGATTTTTTTTTCTTGAGTATTTCATGTGTGTTTGATCATTTTTAGAGATCGTTTTAATATAGCAGCTGATTCCAATTTCAGAAAGTTAAAAGGTCAGTCAAATCCTGCTTTATTGTAATTTCCACACATTGGTCCAAATTCTGTTCCCTGGAGCCACATGTGACACGTTTTATCTTCTGCAAGGTAGTCCTTCAAGCATCTGTGAATGGTTGTCCCATATGACACTTGCGATCCAGCCAAACATTTTACTTAAACTTTTCCCCATTAAACAAGTTGCCTGGCTCTTTTATCAGAGTTCCCTATGGTAAGTATTCTATGTTATAACCTATTCTAATGTTATGACCAAAACTCATAAGTGATGTTACTGATTTTCCTCAAAGAGGTGGAAACTGCCACCACAGTGTAGACAATGCTTATAGAATTGACCTGAAAACAACATTTCAGAAGATCAGATCGTGTATAAATGCGTTAATATACATGGCTATGATTTAATAAAATAAATAAATAAATAATCACTGAATAATCTTGAACAACAAAAACAACCAAAAGACAAGATTCCAGGCTAATCGCTCTCTTCCTGGGAGCATGCTATTTATAGTAGTGTTGCCCCAGCACGCACCAGCTTTTAGAAAATTCAGAGTAGAATGGATGTTCACATTCAGAGTTCAGTTGTCTAAAAGCTAATTGCTAATTCTAATAACAGCTGTAAAAACTATACGAGTTTCAGCTATACATAAATTCATATATATGGTTATATTTTTAACTCAAACAACCGCCATTATTACCATTTAGGTAATTTTAATTTTTAATGTAAGTAGAGAATTTATCCTGTTGTTCATTCTTATATCTATTAGGAATAGATTCATTTGGCAGATATGTTGTGAGGTCCTACTATGGGTCAGATACTTTTGCTATTGCTGATACTATAAATGTGACCAAAAATATTGGCTAATATTCCAATATATACCCAGGGTTGAGTACTGCTGTGGTATGCTAACTGAGAAGTAGTTTATATTTGGTTATGATATTTAAATATATAATATATTTGAATTTTAAATGTAATATTGAAATAATATTAATTATACAAGGAAGTACTGCAAATTAAAGTTAATATTTCACATAATATTTTATGTCTCTAAACTTCTGCGAGAGGCACAAACTCTGGATGTTATTCTAATGAACATTTTTTAAGTTTATGAATTAAGGCATTAAGTGTTTTCAAGTACAGCAGATGTCAGGGAGAGTCAGTTGTACCCTATTATTCATATTTTGAATAGCAGTGAAGGGATCATTTAAAACCATAAATATGCTTTTATCCTTTAAAACTCATTGGTGGTAACATCACCAGGAATGGAGAAATAAGGACTTCCAATAATCCTCCCCACCACAAAAACAAGAAGAATAATGGCAAACGTATCCTTGTCAATGATTTACAGAACTGTGCAAATTAACCAAAGGCTTACGGGAATCTGGCGAGATCACACGTGTTAGGCTGTAAAAACAAATCTCAAAAAAATTAGCATTATTGAAGTCATTCAAAATATGTTTCTAACCATATGGAACTAAATTAGAGATTAATAAGAGAAGAAAATTTGGTCAACTCACGGCGTTGGAAATCAAACAGCCCACTGTTAAATAATCAATGGGTTAAACAAGAAATCAAGAGAATTTAAAAAGTACTTAGTGATAAATGAAAACAAAACCATTACTTACTAAAACATACGGATTGCAGAAAGCAGAGCTAGAGGAAACATTGGAACTGTAAATACCTATATTAGCAAGAATAAAGATTATCAGCTAATACCCCCCTTTTCTCCCCTCAGATGTTAGGAGGAGGAGAGCAGTTTTTGGAGTGATGGAATGTTCTGAATAACAGTGTTGGTTACACCCTTTGTCAGTGTACTCAAAGCCGCCAAATCACAGATGTTATACATGTGTGTATATGTATGATCTCTCTTTCTTTCTCTCTCTCTCTCCATATATATATTTGGATATTTCCCATTGCTTTTAGAGTTAACTGAACTCCCACCGTGTCTACAAGAATCCTCTTTAAAATCCATCTCCTGGGTCTGTTCAAACATCTGCTTGGCTTTCTTTGCTTGCTTTTGGTCTACCTCAGCCTCACCTGACATTTGATGTACTAACTCATATTTTTCTAATATAAAATATTAAACGGCACAACTATCAAAACTAAAGCAACTCTGTCTACCTCTGCAATTCCAGTGTGCACCTCCTGTTTTCTTTTTACATTAAAATTATGATGCCCTCCTTTTTTATTCCTCAAACTCACAATTGTCTTAATGCCTCAGGCTCTTCCTACTTCCTTTATCTGGAAAGCACTTTCCCAGCTCCTGATGCTGCTGGTTCTTTCTCATCATCCAAGCCTCTGCTTAGAATATCACCTCCTTGGAAAAGCTTCCCCTGCACCTTATTTAAGAAGCCTCCCTCTCCTCTTCCTGTGGACCTGGAGCCTCCATAGCTAAAGTCTGGTACTTCACCTGGGTTCTTCAGAGTGGATTTATGCTGTCTGTAGTTGTTTAGCAATTGTGTGAATGAAAGAAGAGAGGCAGATGGAAGTGACGTGGAAACAAAAGATCGAATTAACAGAGCCACTGGGCTCATGAAGATAGAAGGTATGTTTTCAAACTGTCATCACCATACATAGTGGCAACACTAAGGGCATCTAGGGGGAAAGGGCACTGGTGGGACCTTTTTCACTTAAATGTTCTAGTGAGACATCCAGGTAGAGATTTTTTAGCAGGTCCCAATCCATTCTTTTTTTTTTTTTTTCCTCTAGGTTAGGACTAAGTATATAAGTAAAATTTCCTGTGAAGTATTTTCTAAATAAATTTTAACACACTTAGTATTGCTTGATTTAAAGAGATTTGTTCTAAGTTTTAAGAGTGGGCCATGTTTAATGTATTTTAAATAATACTGAAGTTTCCATGTCTTTTTTTTTTTTTTTTGCTTTAATACCCCTGTGTGAACTCCTATGGCAAAAACATGAAAATCAGCTCATCCACATCAATTTTCAAAGTTACCTATTTCCTAAAACAGAAAATTTTCTTCATAATGTGATCTTTCTGTAAATTTTGAATGCAGTGTGAAAAAGAACACCAATAATTTGTATACAATGTTATTATCATACTTTAATTTGAAATGTTCTCAACTATTGTCTTTCAATTGTTTCTAAATAATATGTTTATAGGAATTTTAATTACATATGTTGGTCTTGAAGCCATGATTTTACTTTAATTGCAATACTGCCTTTTATCTGGCAAACATAATTTAAATGTGTTCATTAGAAGAAAGAAATCTTTTCTTTCTGTTGAAACAAATGTAGGTCAGGTTCAAAGACTTCTCCATCATACAATTATTCAAATATAATTTTTCAGTCAAGGGACCACAGCTGGCCTTTTTGATTGAAGTGCTAATACAGGGATATCTCTCTTCTCTAAACTGGTTCCTGCCAAGGGAGCTTCTCTTTCTTTCTTTACTTCAGTCTTGTGATGTGTAAATTCTCTCAATAGGACCTCCTAGCAATTCCATAGAACCTCTCTCTAAAAGAGCTAAACTGCTCAAGCCCAAATTCTGACTCTACCACTTACTAGGTGTTCCTTTGAATAAGCTGTTTTAACCTTATTAAACCTTAGTTTCCACATCTGTCTGACAAGGATAATAGTGCTTATTTTAAAAGCTGTTGTGATTACAGTAGTTCGTGATTCAGGATTCTTGAGCAATTCCTGGAACACAACAATGATCTTGGATGTGAGATGAAGATTTTAGTATTGATGATCAGGGCTCTGCTGTGCTGACTCATGCTGACTAGATAGGGCCTCCTATTACAGGCCCAAGACCAGATTCCCAATGACAGTCACTGTCTGATTTCTCTATTCAGCTTAAAGTCACAAATCAAGGAACTAAAAGTATAATAATAAATCAAAACCAAAGGTAGCAGAAGATAGGAAATCACAAAGATCAGAGAAGAACTAAATAAAATTGAAACAAGAAATATTCAATACAAGAGATTGATGAAACATAAATTTGATTCTTAGGAACAATAATCCAAATTGGTAGATCACTTTTTAAATGATTAGTAGATTACTTTAAACAGAAATGAAGAGAGAAGATTCAAAAAGCTCAATAAGAAATTAAAAAGGAGATATTATAACTGGCACAATAGTTATAATACAAAGATGATCTCAGATTGCTCTAAACACCTCTGTGCACACAAACTTAATATCTAGTGGAAATAATAAATTCCTGGAAACCTATGACCCCCAACCTTGAGCCAGGAGGAAGTAGAAATTCAGCACAGACCAACAATAAGCAGTGAGACTGAATCAGCAATAAAAATTTTCCCCCCACAAAAAGCCCAGGACAAAATGGACACACAGCTGAATTCTACAAGACATGCAAAGAACTAATACTAATTCTACTGAAATTGCTCCAAAAGATTCATTCTACGAAGCCAATCTAACCATGATTCCAAAGCTAAGAAAGGACACAACAGCAAAGGAAATGCAAATCAATATCCCTGATGAACATAGAAACAAAAACCTTCCATGAACTCCTAGAAAGCCAGCACCAGTAGCATCAGAAGGATAGTTCATCAGAGTTGAGTGGCTTTCATGCCAGAGATGCAAGGATGGTTCAACACGTGCTAGTCAAGAAATGCGATTCACCATGTAAACAGAATTGAAAACAAAACCACATGATCATTTCACTAGATATAGAAAAAGCATTTGATAAAATCCAGTACCTCTTCAAGATAGAGCCATTAACAAATTAGGACTAGAAGGGAAGTACTTCAATTTAATAAAAGTCAATATGGCAAGCCCATAGCCAGCATCAGAGGGAAAGGTTGAAAGAATTTCCTGTAAGAACTGGAATAAGACAAGGATTCCCACTTTCACCACTTTTATTCAGTGTAAGATTGGAGGTTCTAGGTAGAGCAATCAAGCAAAACAAAGAAAAAAAAAAAAGACATCCTAACTTGAAAAGAGGAAGTTGATGTATCTCTACTTGCTGATGATATGAAATAAACCCTACAAAATGCTTCCAACTCCTCCAAAAGGGGATATTTGATAGTAATAAATGAATTCATTAAAGTTTCAGATTACAAAATAAATTTTCTCAAAGCAAAGCACTTCTGTACATTCAAAAACAGGCTAAGACTTAAATCAAGAACTCAATCTCATTGCAATAGCTGTAAAAGAAAACTATCTAGGAATATCCTTAAACAAGGAGGTAAAAGACCTTTGCAAGAACTACAAAACTCTGCAGAAAGAAGCTGTGGATGACCCAAAGAAATAGAAAAACACCTCATACTCAGGGTTTGGAAGAATCAATATTGTGAAAATGACCATAGTGCCCACGGCAATCTATAGATTCGGTGTAATTCCTAATAAAAGGCTCGTGCCATTTTTCACAGAATTAGAAGAAAACAATCCTAAAATCCATATGGAACAATAAAAGAGGCCAAATTGCTAAAGCAACCTCAGGAAAAAATTAAAGAAAAAATGGAAGCATCACATTACCCAACTTTAAGTAATTCTGCAAGGTGACAGTAACCAAGACAGCATGGTACTGACGTAAAAGTCGATACATAGATCAATGGAACGGAATAGAGAAGCCAGAAATAGGGCCCAATATCCACAAACGATTGATTTTTGACAGAGAAGACACACACACACACACACAAAAAAAAAAAACACATGGGAGAAAGGACACTCCATTCAATAAATGGTGCTGAAAAACATTGGATAGCTCTATCTACAGGAAGGGAAACATCCCTGTGCCTTAACATCTGCAAGTGGGTAAGTCAAGATGGATTAAAGTCTTAAATGTAAGAGCTGAAGCAGTAAAAATTATAGAAGTAAAGCTAATAAAAACTATTCTAGAGATTGACCTATGGAAGAAATTTATGACTTAGACATAAAAAGCAAATTTTATAAAAATAAACATAAATGAACGGGATTTTGTTAAAGTAAAAAGCTTCTGTTTGACAAAGGAACAGTCCACAGAGTAAAGAGACAGCTTACAGAATATGTTAAAACATTCACAAACTATACATCAAAGGACAGATAGCCAGATATACATGAAACACAAACAAATCAGCAAGAAAAGCCAAATAATTCCATTCACAAGTGGGCTAATGGAATGAACAGACACTTCTTCAAAGAAGTTATTCAAATTGCTGACAACCTATGGAGAAGTGTTTAACATCTCTAATCATCAGAGAAATGCAAATTAATACCACAATGAGATACCACCTGATCCTATTATTAAGAAGTCAAAACACAGTATAGATCCTGACACAGATAAAGTAAAAAAGGATGGCTTATACAGTGTGGGTGGAAGTGTAAATTAGTACAACCTCACTGGAAAACAGTATGGAGATTTCTCAAAGAACTAAAAGTATTGAAAGACCTGGTGAGAATTTGGTCTTATGGGGAGGGGGTGGGGAAGGGGAGGGGAGAAGGGTGGATGGGTGGTGGGAGGGTGACCGGAAAGATCACCTATATATCTGTCTAACAAGGGTATAAGTGAACTTTTCTAGAACTAGAATATAAATGTTTTGATACAATGACTAAGCAAATGACATGAAATTTATGTTAACCAGCTTGATGAAAGTGTTTCAAATTGTATATGAAAACAGTACAATGTACCCCATGTTCGCATTAATGTATACAGCTATCAATTAAAAAAAAAAAGAAAAAAAAAAGAAAAATTAGCCGGGTGTTGTGGCCAGCGCCTCTAGTCTCAGCGACTTGAGAATCTGAGGTAAGAGAATCACCTCAGCCCAAGAGTTTGAGGTTGCGATTAGCTAGGCTAACAACATGGCACACTAGCTTGGGCAACAGAGTTGAATTCCATCTAAAAAAAAAACAAGGGTAGCAAAAGTCCTGCATAGATATTTCTCCAACAACGAAATATCAATGGCCAACAGGTATATGAAAAAAATGCTCAACATCACTGTTAGGAATATGCAAGTCAAAACCACGATGAGATTATCAGTGCAGGCCCATTAAACTGACTATTATCAAAAGACAAAAGGTAACAAATGTTGTTAAGGGTGTGGAGAGAAGGAGACCCCTGTGCATTGATAGGGCAATGGGAATTAGGACGGCCATTGTGGAAACCAGTATGGTCGTTTCTCAAAAAAATAAAATGAACTACTGTATGATTCAGCCATCCCATTATGGGGCATATATCCAAAAAAAAAGGAAATCCATGTGATGCCTGTACTCTCATGTTCGGTGAGGCATTATTCACAACAGGCATATGGAAAGATGTGGATTCAGCCTAAGTGAGCATCAGTGGATGAATGGATAAAGAAATGTGGCACACACGCAGAGATGTGGTATTTATACTCTTCAGCTTTAGAGAGGAAGAGAGTCTTGCCACTGGTGACAACATGGATGAACCTGGAGGGCATTATGTTATGTGAAGTAAGCCGAATACCACATCATCTCACCTACATGTGGAATCTAAAAAAACTGGAACTAATGGAGGTAGAGAGTAGAATGGTGGTTACCAGAGGCAGAGGAGGGGGTGTGAAGGTCAAAGGCTGTAATGTTTTAATTAGGAATAAGTTTAGGGGATCTGTTGTATATCATAGTGACTTCGCTTGAAATTGATGAGAGAGTAAATTCTAACTATCCTAAACTCAAAAAATAAGTATATGAGGTAATGTACTAGACAGATTTAGCCATTCCACAATGTATACGTATAAAACAGCATGTTGGGCGCCATAAATATATACAATTTTTATTTGTCAATAAAAAAGTAAAGTGAGTCTTTCGTAGGCAGCATACATATAGTCAAATTTTGCTATTTTCAATCCATTCAGCCACCCTATGTCTTTTTATTGGGGAGTTTAATCCAATAAAACTATATTTAAAGTAATTTTTTTCTTAGAGTCTTGCTTTGTCCCCTCAGCTTAAGTACAACCTCAGACTCCTGGGCTCAAGCAATCCTCCTGCCTCAGCCTCCTGAATAGCTGGGACTATGGGCACCTGCTCCAATGCTCAGCTAATTTTTTCTACTTTTCGTAGAGACAGGGCCTTGCCTCTGCTCAGGCTGCTCTTGAACTCCTGAGCTCATGCGATCTGCCCACTTTGGCCTCCCAGAGTGTCAGTAGTAGAGGAGTGAGCCGTCATGCCCCACCTGAAAGTAATTATTGATGGGTAAGGAGTTATTCAGCTCTCATTCCGCCACTTACTAGGAGTATAACTTTGAGCCTATAATTTATCTTTTTTTTGTTTTTTGTTTTTTTTTGAGACGGAGCCTCAAGCTATCCCCCTGGGTAGAGTGCCATGGCATCACAGCTCATAGCAACCTCCAACTCCTGGGCTCAAGTGAGTCTCCTGCCTCAGCCTCCCAAGTAGCTGGGACCACAGGCGCCCACCA
>CAUYQV010133048.1:0-10028 GCA_963574575.1 Galagoides demidoff | reverse complement strand
CTGTGGTCCCAGCTACTTGGGAGGCAGAGGCAGGAGACTCGCTTGAGCCCAGGAGTTGGAGGTTGCTATGAGCTGTGATGCCATGGCACTCTACCCAGGGGGATAGCTTGAGGCTCTGTCTCAAAAAAAAAAAAAATTTAGCAATTATTATTGGCTTTTTAATCCATCAGATGTCTGAGAAAACTAATATTTCCACATCACCTTGATTAGTGAGATATAATACCTTCAGTCCCTTGTGTTCACAGTGTTGCGTCCTCTTGGCCAGCCTCATTGTTGCTATGGCAATCAACTCTGAGCAGGTGTAATGTGCCAGCACGTTGCCGCCGCTGTAGCTATCTTTTACTTTCTGTCTCGAGGTGAACTTGCATTAATTTTTAGTTCTATTTGCTTTCTGATACATGCTTTAAGGACTTTGCATTCTCCTCTGGTTAGCATTTCCATTGTATTCATACAATGAACTCATTGCTCACCTTTTAGTTAGAATTTAATTTTAGTCCCAAATGAACCCACCAATTCCTTGTCTTCTAGATATCTGATGGAATATTTTCCTGTATTTTGAATGTTTGTTGCCTGAAAAATGTAGCGTGAATGATTTCTGGTTGGGAGTCTTCACTGACATTTTCCTTATGCAAAAGATTACATGGTTCTCATTATGAAATGTCCGTCCGTGTACTAAAAATTTTCTACGTAAGAAGATATTACATTGAAACTCTTTCTACCTCAAGTTTGTCTGAGGTCACCAAAAAAAAAAAGTCAGTGGCAAGTGCTTTCGGATTCCACTGGAAGAGACTCTGCCAAGTTACATAAGTCTTGCAGAGAAAATCCTGAAAATCAGTTTTATAACCCTTGTGTATCAACCACCCCCAACCCATATAAACTGTAGACTCAGACTTCCACCTGGGATAAATTAACAAAGGGCGGGAGGCGTTTATGGAAAGAATTGTTGATGGACATTGAGTACTATCCTTCCCATGTGGAAGGATGAGCAGTGCTTCAAATTCAATTGAAGTATCCTGTGGAAGAGACTGTATTGAAATAGCTCAGCTTGAGTTGTGTCCTTCCAGTATCTCACACACTCCTGAGAAATCCAAACAGTGTAAATTGTATGACGCTCCTAGGTCACCAGTGTAAAGGAGGATCGTGGATTGTAAGAGCATTTCCACTGACGACATGCCATCTCCCATTGTAAAGGCTACATTGGTGCTATGTCACCTGAGACTGCCGTGCACTCCACTGGCTCTGTCACAACATAGGAAAACTAATCCAAGGTAACCTTTCCAAGCGACTTACATTTCCCATAGGATTATAAACTGAAAAAGAAGATTAAATATAAAATTATTCAATTGCTCCGGATGAAATATTCTTATTACTGTGCATACTAAACGCATATTACTTTGAGGTCATGGCAGAAGTCCCTTTAACCTTTAGAAGGACGTCTTCTCTCCCCAGCAGCAGCAGAGGTCATCCGCACCAGTTAGATCCAGTGCAATGATTATTGTCAGAATCAGACCTATCATGCCAGGATAGGTCCTCCAAGTGCAGCTTGGCTACACTGAATTCCAATAAATTATTTCTACGTAGTTATCGGAGACTCCAGAATTGACTCCTGAAGAATATAAAATTAAGCCTTTTAATGCTGTTTTGAATTTATGCTGTAGTGAATCTGTATTAGCAGAATTCCTGTCAACATTATAGGTGATAAATTCTACTTCATATAAATTTTAGACTATGGTATCGATCTATCAGTAATACTTTCTATTTTTTTGCATTTGGAATTTTATTCACTTGGTCCCAGAGACTCAACATAATGATCTAAATTATCTGTCTTTCCGCACATCCATATCTTCTTCTCTAGAATACTGTCCCTTAAAGCTTACTATTATTGTTCCGAAACAGATTCGTGGCCATTGAAATTTGTCCTCTTACTCTAGTTGACAAGTTTCTTATCCATATGTATACATTGCACTAAATTTAACTAAAAGACAAGAGGCCCTAATTTAAAATTCCTGTGGCTCATTAGCCACATATCATAGGCACTGTCTTTTCAGCCCTAGGTAAGTTGAAAATCCACAGCACGACTTGTTAACTATGACTGTTGTTCCCCTGAGATACTTAACACGTGACCCGAAGAAATATCTATAATATAATATATACCTTACCCTATATTGATTGTACTTTTATGTCTTCTCTAATTTAATAATTATACTTCTATTATTTAACTTTTTCTAAGTGAACTACCTTTTCTTTCTTCTAAAAGAAACTTTATTCCTTTAGTAGAACGCTGACACCATGACATAGACATTTTTCCTTTTGTGATCATTTTAATACTTGCTTTTTTTCTCCGTTTCAGCTACTTTTATCCTGTAACAGTGGAACAAAAAGTTCTCACTTGTGTATTCCCCGTAAACTGGCTCTTTATCTTTCACTTCTACTGGGTTTGTTCGTCATTTTCTCCTGGTGGAAAGAAGAGTTGCGTCCTCCCAGTGTCCACCTCTCAAAGCATGGAAGTGCTTGACGGGATGGTGTTTAATGCAGACTGTCGGGGTAGAGCAAACGTACAGATCAGACTGTGGTTATGAAAATCATGACACATATATCTGGTTTATTTATATCAATGCTTTAACGAATAGCAAAGAGACTTAGCAAAGGTTAGTATCAGTGACTATAATGTTCGAGGTTCAACCATGTCCTCTTTGTCAGTTGCAGTTAAATAGTAATGCACATATGCAAATTTCTGCTGCCAGTATATGTGGGCTTTGATCATTAATGACAAAAAGGACAGGACTGTAGCATAGATGGCCATGTTAAAGCATGGTGTCTCAGTGCTATTAAAACACAGGTAAAAGAACTTGAGAGTCGAGAACTTGAGTTCAACTGTCCTTCAGCCTCAAAACTCTCCCAGTTCATGGACTCAGAGTCCTGATATCAGGCTCTTTATTGCTTCTGTGCCAATGTATATCTTGTCCTTACAATCACTGATAATCTCTTGGATTATTATGCTTTGTATTTTACTTTTCTAGACCAAGAGGATATAGTTTATTTTTATGTCCAAATAAACGCTATATGTCTGTGCTATCATAAACATTCATCGCTGGCAGTGTAACGTTGTGGCTTCATTTTAAACGCATCTTTCATTCTGTCTAACATATATTCTCTATGCATTAAGCATTTTTGCCACTATTTTTTAATTAACCACTTGATAAATATTTTGTATACTCAGATTCTCAAGTTTTACTGATGGCTTTTAAAGAATATCTGTGTTCTGACTATGAAATAGATTTGCACTTATGATGATGAGTAATAATGTGCAAAATTATGAAGACCTGGCACATTTATGTAAAAAGTGAAGGTAATAAGTAATTTCTGAATTATGAGAATATCAAGAAGCAAGCTTCCTTAACTCAAATATTTGCTTTCCAGTTATGTTACTTCAGCAATAGAGGGTTTACTCTTACTCATTTCTAAAACCAAACAGATCTTTCTTCCTGAGTGGAAAATATTAGAAGATAATTTTCAAACAAACAGGTAAAATCGCAACTCTGTTACAATATAAAATTAGCACATGTCAAAAATTTTAACTCATTAATTAATAAGGAAATAAAACTGGTTTGGTGAAAACGCTGCCTCAGATTTATAATCAGGTAAGGAATACCTTTACATATGGTTGCAACACTGGACACATTTGATCAACACGTACGAGCTGACATACGCTGGTCAAACGCATTCCACCAGCTGGACTATTATAGACAGAAATTATTTACAGCACTACTAGTTTTTTATGTGTTAATGTCTATACAAAGTTGTCAAAATAGCCTGTCAAAGATAAAATAAAGTAAGGAGTAATCCCCTGAGGCTATGGTGTCCTGCTGAAAACATACACAGGAGTCTCTTTTCCCCATTTCGAAGTCTTCCATAATTTGGCTCTCAATTAGATATAGAACCTAGACTCCCACACAGTTTTATAAAAATACAATTGTCTAGGTCTTACTTCTAACTTACCGAATCTATTTACATTACATTGTGTATTCTTTGTATATTATATAAGTAATGTTTTGGAATTACTCTTTACGAAAATTATGCCCATCCATTTTTAAATACTGGGTATAATATTCCCTGACTTTTAAAAAATGGGCTTTTATTAGTTATCCTAGAGATAGTTTGTCTAAAATTATTTTTAGAATGTTTTCATTACCATCTTTTTCACAGTGGAGAAAACAACCAACCGTTTTGTCACTTACAAATTCTTTTTATGATCTTTCGTTACTCCTTTCAGATTTGAAAATATTAGTAACAAATTAACAGCAGCCATGAAGTCCCTATGAATCCAAATAGTCTCCGTTTTACTCTGAAGCCTATCTGATGACTCTTCTCATAGCTATCAGAGGCTTTGTCTTCAACAGAGAAAGACTTTGACATGGACGTGGAAGGTCCTTTTCTTTTCCAACAGCATGGGAAAGGATGGTGCCAAGTACACTACCAACAGTTCAGAAAGTGAATTCCTGCAAAGACTTCTGATTGTATCACTAAGACAACTTATAGAATGGGTTGAGTCAGAACAAGACAGCTTCATAAGACTTCTAATCCAGTATCTAGTAAGATATTACAGTTTATTGAGTTCTTTTTCTATCTAAAATAAAACATTTTTGAATTATACTTGATTTTTTGGTACTATATAAAATTATTAAAGTTATTTAAGAATTTCTTAGTGCCTCTAGAAATGTTAAGTTTCTTTTCATATTTATTCAGTTCTTTACATAGATATTCATCGTTGTATTAACACTCAACACAAATAAAGTTAGCTGCTCATCATAAAAATAAAATTATGTTATTCCAGTGGATAATGAAGAAACCCAGCCTACATTGTAGTGTAGGACAGAAATCTGGGAGACTTACCAAAGAAAGTAATTTTTTTTTTCCCTGAGGTTCTGTGAATGAATGGATTGAGTAGCTTTCCAAAGAGAATTCAAGAGCCCAAGACTGGGTGGGGATGAAAGCAGAAGTGTTCAGTAAGTGAAAGATGGATAACAAATCTGAAATGTGGAGATCAAGGGAGCAGATGGTAACATAAGCAGAGGCCAGATCACGCAGGAGCTCACAAGCCATTGGAAGGAATTATGTCTGTATCCTAGCTTATCAAATAATTGTTGAAATTATTTAGGCATAGGGTAAATTAACAGCTTTGTAGTTTAAAAGCACCACTTGGAGAATTCTGTGATGATTGGATTAGAGGTAGTAGTGCAAGGATTAATTTCATGAGTCAGCATGACTAGGGCAGAACATATCCAGATATTTGGTTCAATGTCATTCTGGGTGTGCCCATGAGGACTTTTGGAGGTGAAATTAACATTTAAATCAGTAGATTGAGTAAAGACTACTGTCCTTCTTCTTGTGGTGGCCCTCATCCAGTCCCTTAAAGGCCTGGGTAGGAAAAAAGGCTGGGTAAGGGAGAATTTTCACTCTGTACCTGAATGAGCTGGGAAATAGATAGACTAATATAGACTTACTCCATCCTGCTTCTGAGGCCTTCGGGGACAGACTAGAACAATACCATTAGCTCCCTTGGTCTTTAGCTTACCAGCCACAGATCTTAGACTTTTCACTCTCCATAACCATGAGCTAATTTCTTATAGCAAATCATTTTATTTATAGAAGTATAATAGCTCCTTCCTGTTGGCTCTGTTTCTCTGGAGAACGCAGACTAAAACAGGCAGAAAAAGTGACTACAGAAAGATCTTTAGTACACTAACTTCAGTTATGAGATGATGGTGCCTTGGATTGCAGTGACTGAGTTTATGGGAAGAGCTGTGTATAAATCTGGGGGAGAGTTAACAGGCATAATTAACAGGATTTGATGAAAGACAGAGAGGAAAGTGTCATCGTTGACTCATGGATGGTGATGTCACTGGTTAGGTCTGATTGGGAGATCACAGCATAGTTTTGGGTCTTAGAGATGCCATTTGGAATTGCCCAAAAGGCAGGTCTAGCCTGAAGATAAAATTTGGGAGGCTTTTCTCTCTAGATGCAAAATGAAACCATGGTCTTGAACAAGCTGTCTTTAGGGTGAGATGATATGATTAGAAAGAAAAAGAAGACTAAGACTGAGCCTTAAAGAATGTCCACATATAATAACTTGAGCACAAGGGAAGCAGAGAAAAGAGAATAAACAGAAGTATTCGGAGAATAAGACAAAGACAAGCAAAGTTTGGCATCACAAATGACCAGAGAAAAGTGCTTTGGATGAAGAGAGAACATGGACAGAACAAATCATGCTGAAAAGTGAGGTGAAGACAAAGATTTATTTTTGTATTAATGCTCTTGTTAACGTCAGGAAAATTTTGGCAATAGGTTTTTTGCTGAAGATATCAGTCAGAAAAGGCCAGAAACAATGTCCGTCAGAAGTTTGATTGTAAGGAGCAAAGCCAAACTTGGCTTATCTTTTTCTTATCTTTCTGGATACTTTAAAAAAATCCTCTTTTCCCTGCTTATCTCACACTCAGTTATCAAATGTGGATCCTACTTGGTATGGATGTAGATCATGGGGAAGTTATTAAAAATTAAGCTGGAAACAACTTGAGCACATTTAACCATGGATAGAGAAGATTTGCTTACAAGGAAGAGCCAGAATACGAAAAGAATATAACTAAGAATGGAGAGTTGCTTAGATTGCTCTTTGAAAAACATTAGGAATCAGAGGTTGATGACTGAGATGCTTTTGAATCTTGAGTGGGCAGGCCCCTATATTTATAATGTATGTTGTATTTTTAGATCAGCTTTTCACAATTCTCAATTAGGTATGATTTCTTTTCTCATTATATATAAACATACACTAATTCTTAATTTTGTATTCTGTATGATTCTGTATCTAATTCTGTACGATTGTTCTTGAAAAGCAGCTCTCCTAATTCTGTAAACATTAGGTCACATATATGCTAGATCCATACCTTTTGGGAGTCAAGATGTGATTAACTCAATCATGCTTTTCTATAGAACTTACTAAAATAGCAGAATTTACCAAGTGAACATATTTCCTCTGCCATTATTTCTAGAATCCATTTTCCTTCTTCTACTGGTCTGTTATTTTTGCTGGGGTTACCTTCCCTTTAAGCAGAACTAAGTACAGTATTTTGCAGGAATCCTCCAGAGAACAGTTTTCCTGGAGGTTTTCTTTAACATACAATGACAATTCTGTAAGCTCAGCCAGAGCTTTGAAAGTTAAAGATCTGGTGCCCCAGTTTGGTAGTTTCAGAAGCAAGACACCCTATACTGTCATGATTTGCTGGTACCTAAGCAGCAGGAGGGATGGAAGGAGAAAGAGCACTGGATGGGTGCATCAACCGGAGAGGAGGAACTTGGATGCCTGATCTAAAACGCTGGCTGATGTTTTCAAAATGAGATGGCAGCAAAGAGATTTGCTGTGTCACTCATGCTCATGATCTTATTGGTAAATACAGATACTCTTATGCCAAAGACTCAGGTCAGTCTGCAGAGTAACGTCTGCAAGTCCTGAACCCCACAGCTGGCCACCGCCCCACATTGAGCGCCTCTTTAAGTTGACCTAATTTCATAGACTGGACACATACTACACGCAGATAGGCCTCGTTGCTGATGTTGACCACTTCCACATGTTGACAAGTTTGTTACAGGCCCTTGGGTGGTCAGCTTACACATGTGCTACTGTGTATTTCAGACCCTGCAGACGTGGCAGAGGACTCCTGCTCCTGTGTCCGGATGCCATTCAGAATTGAAGTTTTTCTCTGCAAGGCTACAGCTGGGAAAGGCCTAAGAAAATTTCGTGTCCACTATCTTTCTAAAACTGGCCTTTCTCTATTCCTCATTCATCTGAGGTCTTTCCTAATCCCCATTTACTTTATGCAGGGATGGTAAAGGAGGAAATGAGGAATGTTTTTATGGGAACTTCACTTTGGAATGTTATTTGAAAGCAGTTTAAGGCTCCAATGAAAGTACCATATATTTGTTTTGTAAAAAACTTTTGAACAGAGTAAAAGGAACCCTTACTGACAAATCTAGGAAGGCTAACAGCAATGCATGGAAAAAAAATAAGAACTAAATAGGCATGACCATGGCTACGATTTATCTGTGTATTTATCTTTCCATTTATCTATCTGCCTACTAGCAGGATCCAGATGCCTGTGAGTGTTACAGCATCAGCCCTTGGCTGAGACTTTCGTGCTCCTTCCTCTTCCCTGCCTTGTCCTAACACCTCTAGGCTGCTCGTCAAGTCCTCAACTTATCCTTATCCCTCCTCCAGTGTTTACACTGTCTGCTCCACAGAAAGTCTTCAATACTTTGATTTGATACATGTATCATTTTTAAACCCTTTTATATCTAATGAACACTACCATATAAAATGTGTTATTATATTTTTCATTAATACTTAAACATTACAATCCTAAAAGAAATTAACTATAATTTTTTTTTTTTTTTTTTTTGCTAAAAGAAATGCATTCCTTCTTTGGCCCTATAAGATATGCATACATATTGAAACCTCAAAACATTCTGCAAGTGTGAACACCCATGCTTTAAATTTTGAAGTATTGCAAGGTTGATTTCTTTAGTTAATTACCTGTTCATTGAAGCAGTCACATGTATTAGTAAGCACTCTTTGGAATCCTTAAGTCAACTTAGGAGACGACACACACACACAAAAATTATAGCTTCATGTATTTAAAGTTTTAGCACGAAATCAGGCCTACTTCAGACACACTTGGATCCAGAGTGTCAAATTATCGAATTATGCCATTTACAGTTTCTGTTGACCTCCCCTGCCCCCATTGGCTTCTCTCTTTCTTGGTTTTCTCCTTTCACCTTATCCCTTTTTCTGCCTTTTTTTGTGTGTTGATCTTGCTTGTCCTAAAGATTGTTTCCTTCAGGTATTTAATATGCAATATTATTTTTGAATCATTATACGTGTGTGTAAAATTTTCTACCTGATCTAACATTGAGTTGTGAGAACCATTTAATTAAAGTTACATCCTGAGAATTTCTTTGTCATGAAATATTCCATGGAAAAATTTTAACCAAACCCATTTTATACACTATTATTTTATACATCTTATGCTTTAAAAACCTCTTCTCTTATTATTGGAGGAACATTATTTTTTAAATTAAAATATATTGCCTTCTTTTTGTCTTATTCTTGACATAGGCATTTTTTTTTTCCAATGAGGAAATTTAAGAAGAATATAGAGGCTGAAGGGTAGTAATACATAGTAATGCTATTCTTTGCATATGAAAATGGCAGTCCTGACCTGCCATTAGGTGGGGGCACTTATGACTATGATAGATTTTTCTGATCCATCTGCCTTTCCTTCTAGGCACCCCAGGCTTCTCAGGACGGAAGGTGTAATCGGCAGCCTCAGAACAGAGCAACGCTAATGAGGATGACCCTGACCTCGTGAGAATAGTGTTCTGACCTTCTGACCCAAACAAAAATAGAAAAGCTGAGCAGTACATTTAAGAGTAACTTTGGAATTAGTTCCATGAGTGTAAAGATAAATGAGAAAATAAATTCTACTCACAAGTAGAGAGACTTAGGTAATTGTGTGATATTTGAAACATAAAACTTAAACTGAAAACTATTACACTGGTAAATTGAATTACACTATCATTCCTTTTAACTAACATCAGAATTACCTTTCCTTTAATGTTTCCTTAGTTAATAAGAACCAAATTATATTATAATAATTAAAGCTATTGAAAATGCTGTAAGCTGTTTTTCTTTTTAAAGAATGCATTTATTATCTATTTATGAGGTCTATTTGAAGCATACACTGAAATTGTACTGTTTTTGGAAATTTTGAAAAACCATTTTCAGCAATTGATCTATATTTAGATTAAGACTGAGTAGTATTGGCTCGGCTCAATCGGCTAAGGTGCCAGCCACGTACACTTAAGGTGGTGGGTTCGAATCCCCCGCCTGGGTGCGCCAAACAACAATGACGGCTGCAACCAAAAAAAAATGGCCGGGCGTTGTGGCAGGCGCCTGTGATCCCAGCTACTTGGGAGGC
>CAUYQV010133045.1:0-21414 GCA_963574575.1 Galagoides demidoff | reverse complement strand
GGAGCCTCAAGCTATCCCCCTGGGTAGAGTGCTATGGCATCACAGCTCATAGCAACCTCCAACTCCTGGGCTCAAGCGAGTCTCCTGCCTCCGCCTCCCAAGTAGCTGGGACCACAGGTGCCCGCCACAATGCCCGGCCATTTTCTGGTTATAGCCATCATTGTTGTTTGGTGGGCCCAGGCTGGGGATTCGAACCCGCCACCTTAGGTGTACGTGGCTGGCGCCTTAGCCGATTGAGCCACAGGCGCCGAGCCACCAAGAAGTTTTAACAACAGAATGCCCTTGGTGGCTGGGATGGTGGGCTGCCCTTGGTTGAGGGCCTGTGATCAATCCAGGCACTGTCAGGCCTGCTTTTCCTCCTAACTCTCCTCAAAGAAAATAGTCAGCCAAGCTCGGTCCCAGCACCTGCAGCCATCAGGAAGTCACCACCTCCTAAAGCCACATTCAAACAGTCCTCATTATTAAAATGTTATTTTTATGGAACAAACTCCTCCCTCCACACTGCCCTGGTTCCTCTCATATGTCCTTGGTCTATAACACAGGGCTCTTTGTGTCTCACCCTCTCCCTCATGAGTGCCCTTCAGGATATGAAAGTAGCCTTTGTGTTCCCAGGGTCCCATGACAGCCTCCCACTTCTTCTGGAAACTTACTGTGCCATTGACATAGGTTTTCATTTGACAGCAAAGCACTTTTTACACTACCTCATTCAATTTTCACACTATGAAGTAGGGATTATTTCCACTTTACAGGTGATGGAACGGGGTCTCAGGCTAAATGATTTACCCAAGGTTGCACCACTAATAGGTTGGTAGAATCAGAACATAAACCTCTCCTTCCAAAATGCCTTTCATGATTTTCCAGTTGCCACACTTTGTCCAGCCTCTCCCTGACTGGTGCTCTCTGTCTACAACTCTGCTAGTCTCCTGTGGCCCAGGCGCTAAGGGCTCAGCGCCTCCCATAACAAGGCTAGTGGATTTTCTACGCCCTTGACTTTGCGTTGGACAGAATGAGGCGGAACTGTCCTTGTGCAGGTTCTGGCACTAGGCTTCAGGAAGCCTGTGTGTTTGTTTCCACTTGCTGGTTTGTTTTTTGGCCACCACCAGCACAGGGAGGTGAGCCACCTAGCCAGGTGGGCCCTGATTAAGTGACCCCAACCCAACTCACAGACTCACAGGAAAACCATTGGCTTTAAGTTCCTGAGTTTCAGGGGACTTGTTACGCCGCAGCTGCTAAACAGTGCACCCTGTTCACCCACGGGTCCCTTTCCCTACATTACCTGATACCCTCAGTAGTTTTCTCAACATCATCATCTTTCCATTATTCCGGGAACGACCTGTCTCTTTGCACCCGCCCTCCCAGGGGCACCACTTTCCACTGCCGTCGGCGGTCCCCAGCGCCCCCTGGCTGCCTCTGGCCGTCCCCGCCTGTCCCTCTGAGGCCCCTTTGGTTTTCATGGCACTGGCCTCTCCAGCTTCTTATCTCTCTTGTCTCCTCCGGGAACTCTCCTGGGCCCTCCCTGCCCCCTGCTTAGCTTCCCTCTCTCCAAGGACTCCATCCTCTCCCATGACCTCCAGGGCCCCCAACGTGCTGACCACTGTTTCCCACCCGCGACCCCGCCTGCTGCTTTTCTGCAGAGAACAGTGCAAAGAGGACGCGCGTGGGCGAGAGTGGCCCAGGCTCCAGGCCTGGAGCTATTGCTAATCCAGCAAGGGGTCGATGTGGCCGACAGGGCAGCGGGGCCACCAGAACCGCCGGTCTGAGCGCCCACGGTTCTGCGTTCGCACCCGGGCAGGGAGCTCACATCCGTCCTGGCTGAGCTGGATTCAGTCTGCTCCTACATTCTGGTCTCTCCACCAGTTAGGCCTCCCTGTCACACAGGTATCCCTCGGTCACTGGAGCAGTGCTCTTTTCCATCTCGTTTAAGTCAGAGGGCTGCATGGTCCAGAAATTGACAGATGCGCGGGGAAGAGAAACTAGAACCGAGCATTGTTAGAGTCCAGGGGACGTGGGGGTGGGGCTGGATGGGCGCGCAAGGAGAGTAGTTACAGTGGGGACAGTAAGTGGCTTTAGCAACGGCTGTAAGGACAGGGAGGAGAGGGAGGTTGGCAGCGGACAGTGAAACCACGGAGGGCCCTGGGAACACTTCCAAGGAGCAACGGGGGGCTAGAGAAGGATTCTAACCACACGATCATGTTTTCATGTTGAAAGGGCCATCCCAACTTCAGTGTGCAGAGCCCACGGGCGTGGCGCGGAGAGAGCGAGAGCAATGGGACAGCCGGTGGTGGGTTCAAACTGAGACATGGCGGGAGGGTGGGTGGAGGGAGGGTGATTGGTGGGGTCACTTCTATGGTTTATCTTACAAGAGTACAAGTGAATCTTTCTAAAAGCAGAGTATGAATGTCTTAATAACTAAGAAAATGACACGAAGGCTACATTAACCAGTTTGATGAGAGGATTTCGAATTGTATATGAAAACACCACGCTGTACCCCGTGACTGCATTAATGTACACAGCTATGATTTAATAAAAAAAAAAAAAGACATGATGAGCGTCTCAGCACAGGTTACGTTTGAGGGGAGTAAAGCGGCACCGAGGAAGGTCAGCGACGCACGCAGACAGAGCGCGGAGCCGCAGGGGATGGATTGGCAGGTGCGCCCGGCACCGGGCAGCGGGAGGGAGGGGGCAGGGCGAACCCTGAGACTCGGCGGAGAGAAAGACGCATGCGAAACTTTTCATAAAGACAGATCACACGTTCACTCAGAACCCCAGAGAGAGCATTTCCGCACCCAGACTCCCGCTGGCCGGGTTGTTCAGGAAGGCGCAGGGAGCGGCCCCGATCCGGGTCCAGGGCCCTGGGGGATGAAGCTGAGGGAGGAAGGACCAGAGGTTGCCGCTAACTGCGGTGGTTCCCAAGGACAGTGAGGAGGCAGCGGGGCGGACGGACCCCGGCGGGAAAGGCCCCCGGGTGGTGACGGAAAGGCAGCCGGCCTCGCAGGACGCCCTGGGCCAGGCAAGGCCGAGCAGATCCTTCGGGCTTTGACGACCGTGGTGCAGACTTTGGGCTGAGTCTGAGCGTTAAAGGAGGCCACAGGCGGGCTTGGGGCGCGGAAGCGCGGTGTACAGACCCGACGTGGGAGAAAAATAACTTGGGCCTGGTGCGGAGACGGGCACGCGGAGCTGCTCACATCTGGCCTGTGTCCCAGAGGCGAAGTGCCCGTGGGGTGGCTGCAGGTGGGAAGCAGGGAGACAACTCGCACATGACTTCTGGGTTTGTGGCACGAACGGCTGCGGTGTTGGGGGCGCCAGCGGCCCGGGGAGCGTGTGTCCCAAGGACGCAGGAGTCCCGCGTCCCTAGAGGGACGCGTATGGGCTTGGACATCTGGCCCACCTGGAGCCGCTGTCAGAAGCCAACCGCCCACAACAGGTGCAGACGGGACTGGGAGGGCAGCGCGGGGATCTGTCTCTGGCGATAGGAGGCCCAGGAAGCAGGGCCCAGCAGGGTGAGGTTCATGGAACCTGGAAGAAGAGAGGGCCTTTGTCTCCTGTGTCACCTGCCACTGAGGGGATGTGTCAGAGGAGGACAAGAGGTCGCCCATTGAGTCTGGCGACACTGAGGCCCTAGTGGCTCCAGGAGGAGCACGTTGGGAGAGGTGGGGCCGGGTTGTGGGGTAAATGGGTGGTGAGGAGGGAAAACCCACCCGTGGGGAGAGGCAGAAGTGGGGCTGGATGGGGTGGCCGAGGAAGAAGGGAGGGTGACATTGGCACCCTGGACAGCAGCAGCCATGAGAGACCCGGGCACAGTGAGGGGAGGTGGTTGCCTATGGGTCATGTGGGTGAACAGGGCCTTGAGCCCCGGATCCACACCGCTAACTCCAGGCAGTTCCCAAGGACCGTGAGGAGGCCAGCAGGCGGCCCAGGTCTGTTTGGTGAAGGTGGAAGGACTGAAGCCCCCAAAGGTCACTTCAGTGCTTCCAGACATGGAGACAGGGAAAGCAGCAGCCCAGCTAGTGGAGTTGGGTAGTCCTGGGGCGAATTGCTTTTGAGTGGACCCAGGACCCATTTATTTTATTTATTATTATTATATATATTTTTTGAGACAGAGCCTCAAGCTGTCACCCTGGGTAGAGTGCCATGGCTTCACTGCTCACAGCAACCTCCAACTCCTGGGCTCAAACGAGTCTCCTGCCTCCGCCTCCCAAATAGCTGGGACCACGGGCACCCGCCACAAAGCCCGGCTATTTTTTTTTTTTTTTGTTGCAGCCATTATTGTTGTTTGGTGGGTCCGGGCTGGATTTGAACCCGCCACCTTAGGTGTATGTGGCTGGAGCCTTAGCTGCTTGAGCCACAGGTGCTGAGCCTATTTTATAAATATTTAATGGTTAATATTCACATGCCATGCAATTCTCCCGCTTAAAATGTACAATTCAGTGATTTGTACCATATTAATTCCCAGATAGATGCAACTATCACCATCAAATTTAGAACATTTTCATCATCTCAAAAAGAAACCTGTTAGATATCATCCCCTGTGTCCCTCCACCCCCACCCAGGCAACCACTCAGCTTTTTTACTGGATTCCCCTGTTCTGGTCTTTGGTATGAATGGACTCATTTCGTTTGTTGGTGAAATGGTTTGAATGTTTGTACCCTCTAATATTCCCATGGAAATGTAATTGCCAATGTAAGGGAATTAAGAGGTGGTTAGACCTCATGGGTGGTGTAGGTATTACAGTGAAACTTGCCTTTTTCTCTTTGGTTGGTTCACTAAAAGATCAACTCACAATTATGGTAGATTAATAAGAGGAAGGCTTATTTCCAAATGCCATGCACATGGGGAGAATGATTACCCAAAGTCTCAGTGATGGTCAGTGACTTTTAAAGATGCCTTTTAGAAGGGAGGGGGCGGAGTGTGGAAAGTACACCTGCTGCAAGTGGTTGCTGGGGTGGGGATGTGTGTAGATAGTGGAAACAGATTGATTTGTAGATTAACCTGAGAGACAGATCTCAGTGCTTCAAATGACCTTAGAGACAGGTCTATTAGTATGAAATAAAGAAGTCAGCAGCCTCTTCTGATTCTAAATCTGGTTACTCAGGTTTTATGTAGACAGAGGAAAGGCCTCCTCCAATGCTTTCAGATCATGAATGGTCTTTAATTCAAAATATTCTTTATGCCAAGGAATCATATTTTGGGGTGAAATTTCCTTAGCTCCTTCAGTGGGATTGGTGCCGTTATTAAAGGGTGAGTTTGGTCTGTTCTTATGCCCTCACCACATGCTGACACCTCCATCTTGGACTTTCAAGCCGCTAGAACTGTGAACCAATAGATTTCTGTTCATTGTACATTACCTAGGCTGAGGAATTCTGTTACCACAGTTCAGAACCAATTAAGATGGTGGCCTTTTGTGTCTGTCTTCTTTCACATAGCATAATCTCAAGGTTCATTCATCTATGTTGTATGTGTCAGTACTTCGTTTTGTGGTGGAATAAATTATGTGGATATAGCACATTTTGTTACCTGTCAGCTGATGGCCATTTGGGTTGTTTCCAACTTTTGGCTATTATAAATAATGCTACTATCATCATATTATGTGCAAGTTTCTGGGTGGGCATGTTTTCATCACCCTTGGGCATATAACTCAGAGTGGAAAGGCTGGGGCATATAGTAAGTCTGTGTTTCAGTGCCAGACTGTTTCTACATCTGCTGCACCGTTTTACATCCCCACAAGCGGTGTCTGAGGGTTTCAATTTCTCTGCATCCTTGCCAATACTTGCTAATGTCCAACTTTTTTTTATTCTAGTCATCCTAGTGTGTGTGAAATGGTATCTCATTGTGATTTTTATTTGCATTTCCCCAGTGACTAGTGATGTTGAACATTTTTTCATGTGCTTGTTGGTCATTTATTTCTTTGAAGAAATGTCTATTCAAGTCCTTTGCCCATTCTTAATTTGGTTATCTTTTTATTATTGAGTTGTACATCATCATTCTATTTTGGTCAATAAAAATTATACATCAAAAAGGCTCAAATGATATTATTGCTGACAGTGGTTGTTCCTGGATAGTGAATTATAAGATAATTTTTTGGTTTTCAGTTACCTGTATCTCCTAATGTTTTATAATGAATGTTTGTAATAAAATAAAAGTTATGAAGAAGAGGAAAAGGAGCCACTGAAAGACAGAGGTGTGCTCAGAGGATCCAGACAGCCAGGGCACTGCCATGGTAGGTGGTGACTGGATCAGAGTAGGAGTAGTTTTGTCAGACCACCTCCTCCTGGGCTTTTCTGCAGCCTCAATTATCACAGAGATGGGAAGATTTGGCTACAGACAGAGAAGGTGTGGCCATGATGTCTTCACATGTGTAAAGAGAAAGGAATGGGGTAGGTTGTAAAGAACCCTGGCCATTGAAAGTGGAGGGAGGCAATGTTTGGCCCAGGTGGAAAAGACCACCTGAGTCATTTGTCAGCATCTTTTCTTGGAATGTCCCAACTCCAGACAGTGGCAGTGGGGCTGCAAACTGCAGGGCCCTATGGCCACACACACTTTCCCTCTATCTAACCATGAGGGCAAGCATTTGATCAGGCTAGAAATAGACACTGTCTGGGGATAAGAGTGAGGTGCAAACAGTGTCCATCAGAGCTCTGTCAGGGGAGGTGATAAATGGATGAAGAGAGAGGAGAGAGAGATTCCTTCTCTTCTTTTTGAATCCATTCAGAGTGACCACTTTCTCAGCATTTGGACACATCCTGCCCAAGAATGAAACCACACACAAAGGGCCGTGGAGAGTCAGAACCCTAGATCCAGCCATGCCTAAAACTGGTCCTACCTTTGGCATTCCCAGTGATGTGAAATACTAATTACTTTGTGCAAGCCAATTTGAGATATATTTCTACCATTTGCAACTGAAAAATGTCCTAATTAACCGAGGTCCCTTCTAATCCAATGACTTGGTCATCTGAGCCAAGAGAACAGGTTCTTTTCAGATGAGTTAGCATAAACCATTCATAGGCAGTAAAAGCTTAGAGGGAAAAAAGAGATTGTCTCTAGGAAAGGAACCACAGCCAAAGAATGGGTTTGCCAAGACAGGTGATCTGTCTAGACTGGATGGCAGAACAGGATAGAAGGTGGTGGAGAAAAAGCATCTGAGGATAAACTGGAGAAGTTACTTAAGAAAGAGATGAAGGAATAGCGTGCAAGGAAAAGGCAATTGGGTCACTGTGGAAATGTTGGGTGATATCTTTTCTCCCCAGCTAGAGGAGAGGAAAGGAGAGTGAACTGCGTGAGTGTGTAGCACGGGGAGAGGGCAGTTCCATGGAAGGCCCCACCTTCACAGGGCCACATAGAAACGGTTCTCACCTAAGGAGGGGAAGTAGCATGGAGGGTCTGAGAAGTGAGGTCGGGGAAAATGCCCCCGAAAATCAGCAAGACGGAATTCTAATAACCCTAGAAACTG
Source organism: Galagoides demidoff (assembly GCA_963574575.1). Taxonomy (NCBI): domain Eukaryota; kingdom Metazoa; phylum Chordata; class Mammalia; order Primates; family Galagidae; genus Galagoides; species Galagoides demidoff. Next base: position 13,967 of record CAUYQV010133045.1, on the reverse strand, counting down.
TCTCATCACAATCGGCCTTTCCGCCACTCAAGTCTGTCTTCCTGTAACCTGTCTAGGTATCCTTCTTCTGAAGCACAGAACTTTTTCTTTCCAAAGAGGTAGCTTCCTCTGAGCTAGATTTTTGAGTGAATTAAGTAGGGAGGCATCTAGCATGGTCTTTGTTCTTTTGAGACAGAGTCTCACTTTGTCACCCTCAGTAGAGTGCTGTAGTGTCACAGCTCACAGCCACCTCAAACAATTGGGCTTAAGCGATTCTCTTGTCTCAGCCTCCCAAGTGGCTGGGACTACAGGCGCCCACCACAATGCCCAGATGTTTTTGGAGGCGAGTCTTGCTCTGGCTCAGGCTGGTCTGGAACCTGTGAGCTTAGGCAATCCACCTGCCTCGGGCTCCCAGAGTGCTGGGATGACAGGCGTGAGCCATGGCACCTGGCCTTTCGTCATGGAGTAAGATGATCAGGCTTTTGAGCAGGGGTGTGCTAATTCGTACCCCTAAGGACGGAACATGTCTTCACTCTGCGCCACGCAGGAGGCAGCAGCAGAGAGACTCATGTTTCCCTGTCCATGTTAGGATGTGGTAATGAATGCTCCTGAGTGGTAAGAATGAATTCCCCTCTTGACCCTGTGAGATCTGGAGCTGGGCTTAGTGGGTCAGCCTCCTTGGGAGATACCAGAGGAGACACTTGCAGACTTGATGCAGAAGTCACATTGGGGGCTGGAGCTGGCCTGGCTGCCACAGGGATCAGACCCAATGTCACTGCTGCCCCAGCATGCACACTCCAATGGGCATCCTGTGGATGCTGTCACTTCCTGGTGAGCAGACTTGCAGTCCGGCCTCCTGGGGCCTGGGGCCTGGTGCTTGCCCTACCCACCCCGGCCGGGGACTGTAGCCAGGCAGAGGAGGGGTTGGGACCTCAGGGACATGACAGTCTCAGGCCAGGTTCTGAGCCTCCTCTCAGGAGTGAAGGTGGGAGGGGACCTGTCATATCCTGCCTGCCTTGTCCTTCTCATCCAACTGCCTGTTCCCTGGCTGCAGGTCATGGGCTGTGCTGGATTCAGATAGGCATGACAAACTGACACCCGAACAAAGACACACTGCTGGGAAACGGTCCCTGGTCAAGGTAAAGGGCATGCCTGCTGCTGCCAGATGCTGCGGGCAGCTGAGGGCACGCCCGCCTCCTTCCTCCCACACCCTCAGCGGCACAGAGCCTTATTCATCCAGGCAGAGCAGGTCAGGGCCATGTGAATGTCACGCTCAGTTCCTGCACAAGGGCGGAGACTTTGTTCCTCACAGAAGGCACAAGTCTAAATTGGGATTAGGGAAGCATCCTGGGATTAGGGAAGCGTCGTTTGTCCCTGATGTCGGGGTCCTGGACAGGACCTACCTACTAGGTGGGGGTAACACAGCGACGCCCTGGTCTAGATGTGAAGCACTACTTCGTTCCAATGGCACTTTTTCTTCCTGATTAATGTGAGATTATAAATAACCAGGTTGCAGTGTTTGCATTTGTTAGGAAGAGTCCCTGTTGTAGTTGTGTCCCGCACCCAGGACGTGTGCCATGCATCCTGACATTGTGTCCATTAAGTGGGAGCATGCCAACCCCACCCCCTCCTCCCCCGCCTCCATGGCACTTTTTAAAAACCCTGTCAACCTAGTCTTTGATAATGAGGCTATACCTTCAGAATGACTAGCTCTGCCCCACATTGCTAATTGGTTCATACCAGTTAGCAGGGACCTAGACAGAGCGTGAGCACCACCACCCAGGAAGGACCAGGGGCTGCAGTGCACAGCAGGCCCCCTGCCCGGCAGCTGCACACCCTGGGGGAGGCATGCACCAGGGAAAAGCAGGGCTGTCTCTTCCACTCCCCAAGTTAGTGGGATGTCCTTAGGGCCAAGGTTAAATAACAGGGAAGCAGATGAAAGGGTGGCCAGTTCTGAGGCTTGAATCACAAGGAGGAATAAACTACTTCCTCCTCACTCAGACTTCCACTTCTCCTTAAATCTCAGTGGCCCCAAATTGGAGCCTCTGGCCCACACCTTTCTTGAGTTCCAGATTCATTTGTCTGATGGCCACCTGGATGTGGCCTTGTAATGTCTCTGGACCGTCATGTGCCTGTGCCCTTGTCCTAAGCTCCCAGTGGTGGTTGAGCATGTCACCATCTACTCAGGTCACTCAAGTGACAGGGCTGTGTCCTCTAGTCAAGGTGTAGCAGTGAGCCTGGCAACATTATTCCAAGTCCTTGGCTCCTGCCTCCAGGTTTGAATCCTGAGCCACCATCTGCTCACAGTATAATCTTGGGCAAGCAACCCTTTCTTTTTTTTTTTTTTTTTTGAGACAGAGCCTCAAGCTGTCCCCCTGGGTAGAGTGCCATGGCATCACAGCTCACAGTAACCTCCAACTCCTGGACTCAAGCGAGTCTCCTGCCTCAGCCTCCCAAGTACTGGGCCCACAGGCACCCGCCACAACGCCTGTCTATTTTTTGGCTGTAGCCATCATTGTTGTTTGGCAGGCTCCAGCTGGATTCGAACCCGCCACCTTAGGTGTATGTAGCTGGCGCCTTAGCCGCTTAAGCTACAGGTGCCGAGCCAAGCAACCCTTTCTGTACTTCTGTTTCCACATCTGTAAAACTAGGATTGTGGAGATCGTCAGAATCAATAGTGTTTAAAAAAAATCCTGACAAATAGAGCCAGGGAAGGCCATGAAGAGGGGTTCTCCCAAACTTGATAACAAAACCACAGCATGCACCAGAAAATAGTTCTGTGAGGACATCTGCCCAGCCACTGCCTGTCTAGCCTTGGATTGCTGTCACCCTCGTTATTGATCTTTGTAGCCAAGGGTGGTTGCTTTAAAACAACTATGTAATTGTCCTCATTTTTTCCTTTAAAAATCATTGTCTTTATTTCCTGAACACACAGAGTTTTTAGTGTATTGTGGGTATTCCCATTCCAACAGCCTATCCTTACATAAACATCATTTTCTTTGGGCAAGCACCTCTCTGATGTTACTTAGGTTGACAGCATAGTAATAGTACACACACCGCAGTACAAGAACTGACTGTAATACTCCTGAAGTATCTGGAACAGAGCCTGGTGGTACCCCCAAGGCTGCATTAGCTATTATCAGCAGGTGTTAATATCATTAGCAGGCTCTCAGCTGTGCCCTATCCCTCATCTCTCTCCACCGAGGACCCGCTGCAGACAGGCAGGTGCTCACTGCTTTTCTGCACTTCCCTGGCCAGCTCCCTTAATGGCCACATCAAGCCCCTGGCTCAGCATTCAAGGCCCCAGCCCAGCCCTCTGCAGTCAGCTCTCTAGGTGGGGCCTCACCCTGCACCAGAGGGGTTCTCTGCACTCCCAGCCAGCCAGGGCACGGCTTTCCATCACTGATTCCCATGACTGTCCCATGAGGCGGGTAATCTTTTTGCCTGTTGTCTAGGTTGGAAATGGAGGCTCAGTGATTCTCCAGGTCAAACAACCAGCAGTGGACTTCAGTCTGGTGTGGCCGTCTCTAGGGTTGCATCGAGCCATTCATTCAGCACAAAACTCTCCAGGGTTGATGTCATTTCAAAAGAGAAGAGGTCCATGGTCTCTTTTCAAGGCAGGAAAGGGCCATGGAAGACTGTCAGTTGCCCCCTCCTGTGGGGCTTTGCAGTGTGTCAGCTCAACTGGGCTGGACACCTTTCCAGAATTCCCTCCCTGGCAGGTAAGGAGTTAAGGCTGGTCTCAAGAGCAAGTTATGTGAGCTGTGAAAGGATGTAGGGGTCAGTGTGGTTACCACTGGCCAGCATAGCTGCAGACCTCCAGCCCCCCTTGCTGTTTACTGTTGAGGGTCCCTGGCTCCCTGCACCCTATACCTTGGATTCCTCCAGTCTGGGTGGCCCGGGCCTCTGCTGGCACTGGGGTCCTCGCAGACAGAAAAGGCATGGTGTCTGCTCTTCCTCTGGGGCTTGTCCTTTGAGCCTGTCCTCCTTAGCCTGCTGGTTCAGGCTTCAGGGGACCAACTTACAAAGGCTGAGGACCCCCAGCTCCCACAGCCACACGGGGGCCACTCCTATAGCTACTGGGGTGTCACTCAGGGGTCCTTTCCTGAGGATGCCTAAGCAGAGCAGAGTGGGAGTTCAACAGACATTCAGTAAATGAATGAGCAGTTGAACAAGCACACTATTTTGGCTACTTTAAAGCTCTGAATTTTTTAAAGCTAACCTTCCCTAAGAAATAATGTACAGTGCCATGTTCTCCCAAAGGGGCCCCTTGACCACAGCATTTTATAGTAGTATAGATGTCTCTCACGAAGTGACTAGATCACATCTATATGCCACTGGTCAATGAAGGGGCTGTGGACTTGGTGTTTTCAGGGTGGTATTCACTGTGTGTCACCCTCCCTGAGGAGGGATGAGGAAGGGGGTGCCCATGGCAGGTGTCCAGTGCACACCACCATAAATTCCAGACCTGCTCTGGGCCACTGGGGAATGGAGAAGTAGATGTCTGGGCAGCGACCCCGCTTATCAGGAAATCTAAGTTAATGCTGTGTCCAACTAAAAGAGCAGGCCAGGAGTGCAGCCTGAAATTAGGGCCTGTGTCCAGCCCAAGGGTTGCTTAAGATGATAGAGAAATTCAGGATCAAATGTCCCTCCCTAATATGATTTCCCAAACATCGGACAACCAAGTGGAATTGGTTGGACCCTTCGCCTTGAGTGAATCTAACTTTCGAAATCTTCCTGGCATCCAGGATTCTTGGTCTCTAGGGGTCTGTGAGGAAATGAAATGTGTGTCCTGGGGGTGGATGGTGAGAGATGGTGAGCAGGCCTAGCCTTGCAGCCTGGTTTCCAGACAGGAACTGCAGGGTCAGCCCTGTCCCTAAATCCTGGCTCTGCAGCCAGCTGTCTGGTTTGGAGCAAGCTGCTCACCTCCGTAGCACACCATCCCCTCCATCCCACTGAGACTCAGTGAGATGCCTGCTTGCGGGTTTGCTTTAGTTATTTACCACAGGTGTTTCACAACAAAGTCACATCCTGTTCTCATCCATCTTCAATCCTTTCAATTTTCTTAGGCAGACCTGGTTAGCTTTTCAAAACCTTCTTAAAGTATGTTCAGACCATATCCCATTTAGCATGCCCTTTCTATAATACCCAAAACCTTCCAGGAAGAATAATCCATGAAAAGATAATAATTCATGCTATATGTAGCAAAATCCTTTAGACAAAATGGTAAAACAAGTAAAAACCATAAAAGCTTAATTTCCTCCAGTATGTATAACAGACTAAGAAGATCTGTGCTTCTACCGAGTAACCACTATGTTTTCACATAGAAGCATTCTGGGGATTTTAACACTCCATTTTCCTCTGCCTTATTGCCGTCTCTCTCTGGGCTTTTGTGACTCCCACAGTGTGTCGTGGCTGGCAGCAGCCTGCCTCGGGGACATGTAGACAGACCATCGTGCCAGTCACGGAGGCTGTGGGAAGCCCACGGCCCCTCCCTGGGCACACTTACTGCTCCCCCAGAGCCAGCTAAGGATAAGAACGCAGGAGGCTGGAGTCCCGAGTGCTTATCAGGGGCGTGTGCTCCTAAACCTTTCCGCAAGAGTAATCTAACACTTGGGCAGATGCCTGGCTCCAGCTGAGCGCCCCAGCCAAGAACATTATGATCCCTGTCCCGGCTGGCTTTGCACTAGGCCCTCCCAGCCCAGGAGCCTCCCAGGAAGCAGCTGGGAGTTCCACTGGGTTCCATGCAGCCCTGGACCATCCTACCTCACAGCCTGGAGGATAAAGAAAAGAAAAATAATAGGAATTTGGCCTCAGGCCACCATGGACTTGCTAGAGTGTCCCAAGGTAGGTCTGGGATTGTTAAACTGCTCAGAACCTCACTGTCCTCAAATATGAAACGGGCCTGAGTCCCAGCTGTAGGGAGGTGTTGGCAGGGTACATATAGACAAGCGTTCAGCAGTTCAATCAGCACGGCTTGCGCAATGACCCATGGGCCGGTGGCACTCATGGAAGTACTGGGGCCACAACACCTAGCCTGGGGCTGTCCCTGTCTGGAGCCTTGACACCAACACAGCCACATGACATGCAGAGGAATAAAAACGACCAATGGAGGAGTGTGTGGTACCATTTATTTAGTCAGCCTTTATTTAAATGTGTGCTTTTGAAATAGCTTATTAAATATGACCTTTTCAAAATTCTATTCTCACAATATTTACAGTGAACTCTGTGCAAAACATATTTTGACTGTTGAACTTCCTGCTCCCCCTTTTGCATTAATAATTTAAAAATTCATATCACAACAAAACCCCAGACTTCAGTTTTCTGTTTGACAGATACCAAGCTGGGATAATACGTTCCTAGGAAAGAGCTAATTCAAACCCAAAGGAAATAAAATAGGTTTTCTTTATCAAAAAAGAATTATAACAAGGCCTTGCTATCTAATTGAAAACATGTGTCCCATGATGTTATAGAACAGTATTAAGCAACCAAACTTCCAAGGATTATTTCACCTTTATTTTTTTATATTTACATTCACCTCTTTTAATGAAATAAAGCAAAACCAGAAAAGTCAAATTCTAAGGGACTCTGGAATGTCAGAGAATGTGATAAAAATACTCTGAGTTCAGTGACTAAGTGCTGCTGGCTGGCCCCTGCACACACGCATTGGCCAGGGCCACTACGAGGAGGGCTGCTCGGTCCCAGGCCCCCTGTGTAGAGACTGCACACCCCTCACAGAGGACACACACCTGTGCCCGGGCCAGGAAAGGTGCCGGCCTGCTAGGCAATTCTGCTGGTACAAAATCTACAAAGGGCACTGATCTTGGAGAACACATTTCTCTTCCCCTTTCTGGGCAGAGGAATATCTCGCTGAAGAAAAACAATGTAACACCCAAGAACTGTAAAAAGCCAGGGATCCTATGGAAGTCAACAACTCATGATTTAGAAATGGAATTATAAAAAATACAGCTTAGCAATTGTATCTCTCGTGCCTTGTAAAATAGAGCCTTGAAATTCCATCGTACACCCATGATGTTTGGAAACAAACCCTGGCCTTTTACAAGTTTTTGGATTCCATGTCTTTTTTTAAAGGAACACAAATTAACTCCTTAGGCACCCTAATATACAAGAGAACATCTGAGACCAACATTTTATATGCTTTCTCCCTTTTTGCTGAAGGCTTTGATGGGCAATTGTATGATACCTTAATAGAAAATAAACTGGAAAAAAGAAGAATTTTTAGTGATATGAGAATTTTTTCATGGATTTAATTATTCCCTATTGATAAAGTTCCCCTACCAAGAGACCCTTTGGGCCTGTGGCTTTGTGCCAGCTGGCATCCCACTGCACCAACTCCTGCTGTAAGACACACTTTCAGCATGGAGCATCCTTCCCAGGACGACAATTACGAATGAAATATTCAGATGCCCACTGGCCCTCTAGAAGTCAACAAGGAACAGCAGTGACGTTATTAGAACTATCTGTGGGCACCTCTCCAGTGAGCAGGACACACCCCAGGGGTATGCTATGCCCCCTGCTCCCCTCACTGGTCCATCCTGGTCCTACTCACTTGCTCCCATGTCAACCCAAGTGTGAAGTACGCACTGAAGAGCTGCACTGGGACGGGACATGGGCAATGGGTAAGCAGAGGAGGCTGGGATGGGTGGTGGGCATTGCTTCCCCCGGAGGTGCAAACCCACTCACGACAGCACAAAGACAGCAAGCAGGGACAAAAGGATACTGAAAACATTAGCCTTATCTTTTGGGACCTTCCAGTGCTGTAAGCAATTTGCTTGTTTACCTGCAGAAAGGCACAGTGCTCTTGCAACCTGGCCACTTCCTGGTTCTCCTCTGAAGACTGGGTGGTGCCTGTCACCTGAGCTCCAACTTGGTGGCTCCCGACGACTGAGCTCCCACTGCACATTATAACTGCTTTTATCAACATCTAATGCAATGGCTCTGATATGACACAAATAATCACAGACTTGATTAAAATGCATATATTATTCTAGGTTAATTTTTTCCATTTATATGTTTATATTCCATCTACCCTGAACAATTAAGTGAGAAAAAATAGGGCCCTCCAAAGCCTTCCCCGGAATGCTGACTTTTTGAAATGACAATTATTGTACAGACTGGACCAGTGAGACGATGACTGTGGCAGGCGCAGTGAGATCCTCAGGGTGCTGTTTTCTTCAAGTCCCTAATCTGTTTAATCAAGTAGTTCTTCTCGTCAGCAAACTGCTCGTCATCCGTCCTTTCTTTTTGGAAGGTGCTCAGGAACTCAATGAGTTTGGGCTGATTTTTTAACAGAATCTCCACAATAGGAGGGGTCTTGTGAGGACTAGCCACAAATACCTGAAACACAAAGAAACAAACACCTAGGCCAGGAGCGCAGACCCCAGGGGGCACAGGTTTGTTGACATACACAAAGCCACTGGCCACACTGCCCACGAGGCTGTCAACAGACACACAGAATCTAACAGCATTTAGGTCAACAATGGACCGGACATAAGACGGTGGCCCCTACAGTGACAGTGGAACTGCTGTGCTACTGGCTGGTAACCTGGCAGTTATGCCGTGCAGTGCAACACATCACGTGTCTGTGCAGATGCTGGTGTAAACTACCGCCGACGGGTGACGAGCAGCCTGGTGTCGTCCACCCTGGCAGCAGCCTCAGGCCACTACTTCAGGAGGCTGCACAGATGGCACTGTTGTCCTAGGAAATGACAGCTCCTCGTCTGTTATTTCCCTGAAGACCTTCCAGTGGGACAAGATGTGGAGGGAGACACAGTGACGTTGTGTAGGACTAGGCTAACAAAAAAGTTTAAAAAGTTAAAAAAAAATTAAAAATAGAAAAAAGCTTATAGAATAAAGATACTAAGAAAGAAAATGTTTTGCACAGCTGTATGATCTGTGTTTTAAGCTAAATGTTATTACAAGAGTCAAAAAGCTTTAAAAAGTTTATAAAGTAAAAAAAAGATACAGGAAGCTAATTATTATTAAAGACAGAAAAAATTTAAGTAAATGTAGTGTGGCCCAAGCATACAGTGTTTCTAATGTCTCCAGGATGCCCAGGCGCCCAGGCCTTTGTGCTCACTCCCCATCACTTGCTGCCTCCCCCAGTCCTGCCAGCTCTGTTCATGGTAAGTGCCCTGCACAGGTGGGCCATTCTTAATCCTGTCGTGTATTTTAGTCTTTTCTGTGTTTAGATCTATTTAGATACATGAATGCCAGTGAACTTCAGTTGCCTGGGGTATTCAGTGCAGTAACACGCTGTCCACACGGGGTGTCGCAGGCTGTCCCGGCCAAGTATGTGTAAGTACCTGCTGTGATGTTTATACACACATCACAGGGAGCTCACCTAAAGATGCATTGCTCAGAACAGCTCCTTACTGTTAAGTGACTCCTTACTGTATTTCATCCTTCCTATCTATTTGTGAATGTTTTTATTTTTACTTTATTTTATTTTATTTGTAGGGATGGGGTCTTTTTGTATTGCTGAGGTTGATCTCGAACTCCTGGCCTCAAGAAATTCTCCCACCCCTACTTTCCAAAGTGCTGGGATTAAAGGCATGAGCCACCAAGCCTAGCTATTTTATTTTTAAATATTTAATTGTTTTTAAGTATAAAATTATTCTTTCATTGGCAGAGTGTTGCTGTTGCCATGACTAGAGTGCAGTGGTATCTTCATAGCTCACAGCAACCTGAAACTTCTGGACTTAAGCAATCCTCTTCCTCCAACCTCCAGAGCAGCTGAGACTACAGGTGCATGCCCCCATGCCCAGCTAACTTGTTTTTTAATTTCAGATTAACATGAGTGTATAAACGATTTGGTTACAGTGTTGTGCTGTTAAGGTCCCCATTATAGTTGTGTCGCAAACCCAGGAAGTGTGCAGTATACCCTCATGCTGCACCACTCGGTGGGAGCACACCAGTCCTAACTTGGTAGAGAGCAGGACTTTCTCTGGCTCAGGCTGCTCAAGTGATCCTCTTGCCTCCACCTCCCAGAGTGCTAGGGTTGTAGGTGTGAGCCACTGCACCCAGCTTCAATTAACCAATTTATATCTGAAATTGTTCATATGTGTGATATAAACGTGATATATTCATTCTTCATGTTTCTGTCCATTCCATCAAAGTCCTCAGAAGCACAGAGCACTCTCCGGGAACAATGTGTGTCCCTGCCACTAGTGGCTCATGAGGGGCCTGTCTCATAGTGGCCTTTACATCTTGCTCATGGTGAGTGGAGTCAGGCCAGGGGACTCAACAGGAGAGAAAAAGGATCTCCCAAAAGTCTGCCTGGAGGGTCTATAGAAGTTAGGACAGAGCTAAGGACTCTCTCTGAGAACCTTCCAACAGAACCAACCCTACTGACTTTGGACTTCTGGTCTCCAGAACTGTAAGAGAACGCATCTCTGTTGTTGTAGGCCTGCAGAGTGTGGAGCTTTGCTACGGCAGCCCTGGGAACCTCACAGAGTCTACCACATTGACAGGATGAAGGGAAACCGCACCATCTTTTCTTTTTTTTTGAGACGGAGCCTCAAGCTATCCCCCTGGGTAGAGTGTTATGGCATCACAGCTCACAGCAACCTCCAACTCCTGGGCTCAAGCGAGTCTCCTGCCTCAGCCTCCCAAGTAGCTGGGACCACAGGCGCCCGCCACAACGCCCAGCCATTTTTTGGTTGCAGCCATCATTGTTGTTTTGGCAGGCCCAGGCTGGGGATTCAAACCTGCCACCTTAGGTGTACATGGCTGGCGCCTTAGCCGATTGAGCCACAGGCGCAGAGCCATGTAAGTAAATTTTTAAAAATCTGCTTCAATACAATATATACCAAATTATTCATTCATACATTTCTAGTTTATGTAGTTACAAAAAGAAACCAGGGAGGATTTTGTTTCTAGCACTTGATGTGACTATGAACCTTATAAAAACTCTCTCAACTAAAACAACTTCGTACAATAAAAACTATTTTTAAGATTATTATTGAAATGAACAGAAAATAAGAAATTCTTAGAGACCAAAAAATTAAACAAAATAGGAACTCAGATAAGCAAGTGATAACTTAAGCTGCCTTTTCCCTGAAGGAATTAACTACAACCATCACCCACCTGCCTCCCAAAGTGTTAGAATTACAGGCTGGAGCCACTGTGCCCAGCCTATAACTTTTAATTTTTATATGCACTGAGAAACCAAAAAATTTGTGTAACTTATTTTATTGTGATAGTTACTTTATTGCAATGGTCTGGAACTGAACCTGTAATAGTCTAAGGTATGCCTATATGCCTGGCTAATACTAACATAAATAACATTGAACGGGGCCAGGCACAATGGCTCATGCCTATAATCCTAGCACTGTGGGAGGCCAAGACTAGAAGATCACTTGAGCTCAAGAGTTCGAGACTAGCCTTAACAAAAGTGACAACACTGTTTCTACTAAAAATAGAAAAATTAGCTGTGTGGTGGTGGGCACCTGTAATCCCAGCTACTTAAGGACGCTGAGGCAAGAATATCCCTTGAACCCAAGAGTTTGAAGTTGCTGTGAGCTAGGCAGATGCCACGGCACTCTAGCCTGGGGCAACAGAGGGAGTCTCTGTCTTAAATAATAATAATAATATTGAACAAGATAGACTTTAAAGGTTAGGTGTGGTGGCTCACACCTGTAATACTAGCACTTTGGGATGCTGAAGCAGGAAAATCACTTGAAGTCAGGAGTTCAAGACCAACCTGGTTAACATAATGAGATCCCATCTCTATAAAAAATAGAAAAATTAATAGGGCATGGTGACACACACGTGTAGTCCCAGCTACTTGGGAAGCTGGGACAGGAGGATCACTTGAGCCTGGGAGTTTGAAATCATAGTGAACTACGATCATGCCACTACTCTCATGCCCAGGCAACAAAGCAGTACCTTGTATCCAAAAAAATAAATAAACAGACCCTTGGATTTAAACAGGGTTGTGGATTTTCCAAATTTATACAATGAATTGAGAAGCAAAGAAGTTACAAGTATATTCAAGGCAATGACCATAGGAATGGACTGAATTATTAATAAATCTGTGTAAGCATAGGAGAAAGGACATAAAGGGGGTGAGATGTGGTAAAAAGTGGAAGCAGTTCAATGCATGTGTGAAGACCCAGTGTCAATGACGTCTTATCTGAGACATGGGGGTAATGTCTTGGTCACCATCTGGATGACCTTGCATGTTTGTCAGCAACCTTACCGAAGCATCTGAGGAAATCTCACTGAAAATGATCCTGCAACTGCAGAACTAGAGGTATTATAAAAGCAGAGCAAAACAAATGAACATAAGGCTAAGCAACCCCAGACTGCCCTAGGACCCTTTCTCAATGTCATTGGCATTTTCTAGAATGACCAAGGGGTTTGTAAATATCACTGGAGTTAAAAATGAGAATTTGAGGGCCAAGTGCATGAATTCAAAACATAGCTCTACCTCTTGGGAAAGCTATTTTGACCCCTTTGAGCCTTAATTTCTTCATCTCTAATATGGGAATAAAATTAATTCCCACTCATGGGGCTGTGAGGATTGTATTATTTAATTCATGAAGACACTTAAAACAAGTAGCAGGGAAATAAGCTTCTCCCCCACCTTTCCAGACCATGGCAGCTTCAGTAGGCGGCATGTCCTCTAGGCAGCCACCGGGTCCTCCACCACCCCAGCAGGGACTCCCAGGCCAGGCTTCACTTCTTCAGGCAGTGCCAGGTACTCCGAGACCTTCCAACAGTACTTTGGTGGACGAGTTGGAGTTATCTTTCAAGGCTTGTTTTGCTTCTCTGGTAAGTCAGGACTACGTCAATGGCTCTGATCAGGAAGAAATTTGAACTGGTGTTGATCAGTGTATCCAGAAATTTCTGGATGTTGGGAGACAGACAAAATGTTCTTTTCTACAGAAAAGATTGCAGTTATCTGTCTAGAAACCAGAGTGAGTTATCAAAGAGGATGTCTCTAAGCTAAGGAATGAATTACAGCAGAAAGATGCCCCGGTCCAGAAGCACTTGACATGAGGCACTGGCAGCAGGTGCTGGAGGACATCAGTGTGCAGCACAAAAAGCCAGCCGACATCCCTCAGAGCTCCCTGGCCTACCTGGAACAGGTGTTAGCCACTATCCCTGCACCTCTGAAGCTGACCTGAGGGAGGGTATGCCAGAGGGCCGGTGGCCTTGGATAGCTTGCCACATACTTCTCATGGACATGGGTGGCATTTTGGAAGAACTCTTTGCCAGGGAATGAGTTGATTTTAGTTTTATGCTCCCACCTAAAATTTTTCCACTATTTTTATAAGCTGTTTAATTTTGGGAATACTTTTTTTTTTAATTTTGGGAATAGTTTTTGAAATGCTTGTGGCTTGAGTAAACCAAGTGAATGTGTCTTTTGCAAAGTTTAAACTGTTAGTGTGGTGATATGTCCAGATTGTTTTTTGTGGATTTGTTTGGGGGGCTTTTTGGCTTTTTAAATTTTTGTGTGACTTTCCATTTCTTTGCATGTACTTCTAGTTGTCAGTCAACTTTGTTTAAGCTGAAGGAAAAGACCATTAAGTAGCCTGAGGATGCAGGATGAGGATTTTGCTTGGGGTTCCTTAATCACCCCCTAATGGTAGGTTGGAAAAATAAGTCAATTTGCTGTGTGTCAATGTTGAACTACGTCAAGAAGAGGAATGTAGTACACTGTGTTCATCTTGTGCCCAGAGCTCTCAGAACAAGGAGATTATAAATAGGAGAAGGAGGATTAAAACATCCTGGATTACTGAAGTGATGGCTGATGCTGACATTTATTTGGAGTAAGTTTATACTTTGTGCAATGTTTATTTACTTCTTTTTTTTTTTTTTTTTTTGAGACGGAGCCTCAAGCTATCACCCTGGGTAGAGTGCCATGGCATCACAGCTCATAGCAACCTCCAACTCCTGGGCTCAAGCAAGTCTCCTGCCTCCACCTCCCAAGTAGCTGGGACCACAGGCGCCCGCCACAA
>CAUYQV010133042.1:0-20500 GCA_963574575.1 Galagoides demidoff | reverse complement strand
CACAATGCTGTGTCCCCCCCACTGAGTTCTCCCCAATATGCTGTGCTCCCCACACACTGAGCTCTCCCACAATGCTGTGTCCCCACACACTGAGCTCTCCCACAATGCTGTGTCCCCCCCCACTGAGTTCTCCCCAATATGCTGTGCTCCCCACACACTGAGCTCTCCCACAATGCTGTGCTCCCCACACACTGAGCTCTCCCACAATGCTGTGCTCCCTCCACACTGAGCTCTCCCCCCATGCTGAGCTCTCCCACAATGCTGTGCTCCCTCCACACTGAGCTCTCCCACAGTGCTGTGCTCCCTCCACACTGAGCTCTCCCACAATGCTGTGCTCTCTCCACACTGAGCTCTCCCACAATGCTGTGCTCCCCCCATGTTGAGCTCTCCCACAATGCTGTGCTCCCTCCATGCTGAGCTCCCCCCATGCTGAGCTCTCCCACAATGCTGTGCTCTTCCGCACACGCCTGGATCCCGAGGCTCCCCAGGCCCACAGCCCCTCTTGCCACACATCTGCATGTTTGAGGGTGGGAAGCTCTGTGGGAATACTGGGAGGTACCTGCGGCTCCCCACTCAACAGCTCTAGCAAGACCAGGCTCGTTCCCTGCTGATTGGGATCTTCCCAGTCCCATTCCCTGGGCCACCTGGAGTTTAACAAATTCTAGCACAGGACGTGCTCTGAGTCCAGTTTCTGGCCCGCCCAGCACAGTGCTACTGGGAGGCTGGAGAGGCCACACTCTCAAAGGTGTTTTTTGGTACAAGCAGAGCTATGTGTAGACAATTCTTGTCTAAGAACACATAGTGTTCTCTGAAGGGCTACTCTGTTAAAACTGGGCAGTAGATACCCACTGCTCCTTGCAAAAAGCATTGAAACAATGTTTTAGGGTGGCGACATATAAATATTTGTTAAAATGTCAAATAAAGCTCTAATTAACACCCAGAATTCCATTTTCCTTTGCACTGGAGAGTAGTTTGGTCCTTCAGTACGCTTTAACTGGGTGCTCATTCACTATGACCAGAGCAACTGAGGAGAGACAGAAGGCAGCCGTGACGGGGAAATGTGCAGCTGACCCCCACCAACGGGAACGCCAGCTGGGCAGGGAGAGGGTCTCATGGTGTCCGACTGGGGTGCTGCAGGTGTGCCCTAAGACTGTGCATGCCCCAGCTGGGTGCCAGGATGAAGAAAGAGACCTTGGAAAGTGAAAGGCCCTTGCCTTTTGTCAATCTTAAAAAAAATCTGTTTTGCTAAAAGGCAGCTGAACATCTGGGTAGCTGTTTCATGACAGATTAGTCTGGACAATGTTTTCCAAACACCTTGAGTGGCAGAGTTCGCCTTAAGGACAGGGGTGCAGCCAGCCCCCCACCAGCAGCAGGTGGGAAGCAGCGCCCTGCACGCCTGGGCTCACGGTGCCCAGTCCTTGGATTCTTACACTCTCTGAGGCCTGCGGAACAATGCTCTGGCACAGATAGGCAGGGTCTCCAAGAGAGCCTCAGGCCACAGAGCTGGGACTGCTGATGACCGCGCTGAGCTCCCTGGGCTGCCGGCGATCTCGGAAAGCTTTCTTACCATCAGAAACAGCGTTTCTGATCAGTGTGTGATATGCAGTATGGCTCCACGGAAACAGAACACTCAGCATCATGGTGGCAAAACACACAAGGATGCTCCTGAGAGGAGAAAGGGAAAGACTTTCACACACGGACACCACACAGGTAGGTAGGTGAGCCTGAGAGCGGGTGTCCCAGGACGGAGGTTTATAGGGAACCCAGTCACACAGAAACTCACGGGCAGTCTGAACAGGCGTCTCTGCTCACTTCCAGCCAGAGACCGGGGTGAGTCCACATGCTGGCAGCAGTGTCAAATCTCCTGTGTTTTAAAGAGTAGCCCAAATTTTGTCTTTTATGTCACATAACTGCTTTTTAAAATGTTATTTAAATAAACAAGTCTATAGGTCACCAAAGACAACTCTTTGGTTTCCCAATTTCCACCTGTCCAGACCACTCAAACATTTTGCAAAAGCACACTCCATTTTTTGAAGGCAGCCATGCACAAATCTCTAACATTAAAACTTTTCCTTTTACCTCAAATTATTCTGTTAACATAACTTTCTAATATTTATTTATTATAATTGAGAAAATGATAAGACTATTTTGATAGACTTTTAAAAACTAGAATCATGGGAAATAGACTACAATGGCTGTTTCATACACATTCAATGTATCCAAACTGTATTTTGGTTACATTAAAACAAGAAAATTCTAATCCATATGGGATCAGAAAGGTAGTTGCAAATGGTGATTTTCTTTTTAAATAGAGCTTTCTCATTTGGATACTTCAAAACTGAACTACATTGGGTATTTAGTAGAAATGTGTTTTGGTTTGTTCCCAAAGATAAATTAACTAACAACATGTAACAACTTCTGCTTTCCTTACTATGAAAATGAAAGTCAGTCAGGAAACACCCAAAATTCATAGGCACCAAAGCCATCCATAGCTCAGTCTTATCACAACTCATATTTTGTGGCAGAAAGAACACACGCCTCGCTACAACTACACCTTTTCTGGAAGTCGGTCTTTTGTCTGAGCACCCGAGGCATCTCCGGGGAGTTGGTTACTCTACTTGTGGTGTGTAGGAAAGGAGGTGCAGAGACCCGGCCTGCCCAGTGGCCCTGCAGGTGCAGTGACTGCCATGCACACACACAAGTCAAAGGTCTTTTCCATCTACCCTGTGAGCAGATCTGAGATACTTTTTTCAGAAGATAAATAATGTGACCAGATGGACAAATGGATGACAAGATAGATGATAGATGATTGATTGATAGGTGACAGATGATAGATGATTGATAAATGAGAGAGATGATTGATGGATGATTGACTCATAGGTGATAGATGATTGATGGATGAAAGATGATAGGTAGATAGATATAATAGATGAATTGGAGGGTAAGAGACATCTCAAGATTCTGGGGTCCCCAGTTTAGGAACAATTCATGTGAAGACCTTACGGAAAGAGCCTGTGTCCAGCAGTGGGGTCACACTGAGAAATATGTGAGGAGGTCAAAGGACAAAAGTGCTTGGGGACATGATTTGAAAAGTTTCAGTGACAACGTCCGTCTCCACTGATCTGATATATTATGAGATATCCTTAAGGTCTTCTAGTCTTGATCTCAGGCTTTAGGCTCCAGTCTCAGGGGAGGGAGTGAATATGGATTCTGGGAGAAGACACCCCCAGTGTGATGCAGCTCCCACCAAACCCCGAAGGCCAGCCTCTCGCATCCCTGTCCTGGCCACAGACGTGCTGACCACGCCATGCAGCACTCCTGTGTCTCAGTGGGAAGAGCATGGCTGACCATCTGGCCATTTAAAACCCGAAAAGTCACAGAACTTCTGTTTTATATTGCTTTGAGGTCCACCGTAGAAATGGTAACAAAAACCCACACGTAAATGATAATCAGAAACAATGAATTAAACATGCTGGGAACGGTGAGAAGCAAGAAAGTGCATCTGACTAGTTGGTATCCGAGAAGAATTTACTGTTTTAAACTGACTCAACAGTGATTGTTACCATATGGATCTAGGTTTTCTTTTTTTCAAAGGAAAAAAAGATAAAGATTTGGAGAGGGTGTGCCTAGGTTCAAAACAGTGATTTCTGCTAACCTTACTACCCCTCAGCAGGAGGCCACTGCCCGTCACAGATCCCACTGGGAGTTTAAGGTTGTATTATTTGACAGAGTTTAGCTCATGATGGTTGTGGGGAAGTTAAAAGGTCTCTACTTTTTATGCATTTGGCCCATAACACAGATGTAAAATTTCAAAACATAAAGCAGTCTGCTACTTCTCACTTTTACTCCCATGTGGGTGTGAATAAAGGACTAGTGGTCTCCTTTTATCACATGGAATGGAACTTACCCCAGTCCATTATCCCGAGGAAGCCCAAAGAATGGGCCACCACCCCTGCCAATGGGGTCTAGATGTGGGGTGCCACCCAGGGGGAAGGAGAAGGTTGGGGTCAGACTGGAGCTGCACAGCGCGGGGTGCACAGCTCTGAAGACCCCTCTGAAGGGGACAGCAGGTGTCCACACTGCAGGACATGTTTAAAGTCCACATTTGGGCCCCATAGGCATTCTAGCCAGATGAACCCCAGGGTCTTATCCTATATTCTGAAGAAACTTGCAAAGATCCCAGGCAGAGCTGAGGTCTGTGGGTGAAGGCTGCCTGCCTCCAGCGTGGCCAGGAGCCGAGAGCATGGTGAGCCTGGTGAGGACCCTACCAGAGAGCCCTGTGTTCTGGGCAGGGCAAGAACTGGCACATTTCATTTCAGCTGCAAAGAGGGACAAGGAAGCCTTCCCTGCCACACCCCCACCGCCACCATAATACCTGGGGCAAGGCAGGACGGCAAGTGGAGCTCTCAGACTTCCCTTCCTGAGGCTTCTTGAGGGGTGGGGGGGTGAGGGGTCGGGGGCACATACAGTAAACTATAAAGGAAAGCAAGGGAGTGATGGTCCATTGTTGGGCTTGTGAATGAAGAGGATCGCATTGTGGAAGGTTTGCATAAGGCAGTCTGCAGTGCCGAGCACCACTCAGTTCTCCACAGGGCGGCTGCGTGGGTGATACGGTGAGATTTCCGGGTTTCTTGCACAGACATAAACATATACGTAATATGTATTATAATTTTATAAATGTGTCAAATACATTTCATAAATACAATTGAATAAATGAAAATATGTACCCACATAGAGACATGCATATCAATGTTCACAGTGGCATCACCCACCACATATAAACCAAAGTCAACTCAAGTGTTCCTCGGCCCATGACCCCACAGGCAAGGAGCACGGCTCCAGAGGGTACCGGGTGTAGAGATCAAAGTGTGGGAACGATAGGTGTGGTAGGGTTTGTACAACTGCACATTTACTACAAATCATTGAATTGCACACTTAGAGGAGGTGAATTTTTATGTTATATAAATTAGACCCTCAAAGCTATAAAAAGATGGGTATAAAAAGAACAGAAAGAGATCATTCCCTGAGGCCAGGCTCCAGTGTTTCACTTCTCTCTCTCCCTTCCCCTACATCAGCTTTCTCCAAAGATGTTGACACAAGAAATAGAATTAAAGTGAGGCAAGAAACAGGCCTCGTGTTTGAGGAGGAGGCTGTTCAAGGGGAGCCGTCAGAAGCCCGTCCCAGCACAACAGCTGGCGGGGCAATGGCTGCCTGTGACTCCAGGCCAGGCTGATAAACTGTGATGGGTTTTGTCTGCTTTCCTCGGGCACATGGGGGAATGGAACAGGACAGTGCAGGACGGCACACTCTTGGGATTCAAAGACGCAAATGAGTTAAAAGTGAAAGGATGCAAAGATAGATCACACAGAGTCCAAAACCGACTGAGCAGCTGACCTCACGTCAGAGGGAATAGGGTTTGTGGAGATTTCCCCTCCTAACTACTCAAGACTTAAACCATCAAACCAGAACATCAGTATCACAAAAATATACTACCTCTGTGATCCTTCCAGGCTTCCAAAAAGTGTTTGCTGAATTAAACTAAGAATGCAAACTTTAGTGCTGCTTTAAAAGGGCTGAGTTTTATGTGTTTATTTCTTATAGTTTTAAGATGCTTTCAGATAAGTGTATTAAAAGTGATGTGTGTTAATTTTATTTAAAGTTTTATGAAGCCTTAGAGATATATCTCATCTCCCCATCTCCATTAAACATGTCATACTTGAACGTTTTTAAATTTCTTTTTTAATGCAGTGTTTATGCAACCCCATAAATCACGGCATTAAATGGCCTCTAAGAAGCTAATTTTCAGCAGTGAGGCAAGGATGTGACGGAGAAGGAGCTTCTGAGGAGGCGGCAGACCCAGCTTTCCAGCAGGTGATGCGGAACCAGGGATTCAGCCATTATCCCATTTTCAAAAACTGTTTCCAAAATTCTTAGTGAGAGTGACAGGATTGTGGAGAAAGACAGTGAGAATGAACCCCGCAGGCTGGAGCGCCCTCGGCTCCCTGCTCACAGCCTGCTGTCCTGCGGCCCCCAGAAGGTGAAGGAGGCCTGGAGCCTGACACCCCAGACACCAAGGGTGCCACAGGGCCCAGTCTTTTCTGGGGTTTCAGCTGCAAACACAGCAACACTAGGGCTGCTGGCTGGTCTTAGGGGTGGGGAGAGGAAGCTGGGAGTCCCCTTTCTTCAGTGTAGATCAGTAATCTCCAGGTACGAAAGTGTTCTCAGCAGTGTGGAGGTAAATGTCAGCATGCCGTTCCTCTCCTCACACAGTGGGGGATCCCCCTAACTGTTCTCAGTTCCCCTGCAGGGAGCCAGGCACCTGCTTCCCCTCACTCTGTCACCTGCCCCCTTCTCTCTGCCCACCTGCTCCCCTTGTCTCTGCCCACCTGCCCCCCCGCCTACTCGCCTCCCTTCTCACTGCCCACCTGCCCCCCTTCTCTTTGCCCACCCGCCCCACTTCTCTCTGCCCACCTGCCCACTGCCACCCTCCATAGCTCCCTACTCCTCATACCTCCTCCCGCCAAGGCCCTGCACTGGGCTTTCTCCTCCCCCACTCTGACCAGGAGCAGCTCTAGGAGGAAGGCCCGATTTCCTCGCTTCCCACCCCACCAGCAGAACACAGGAACAGTAGTGGTGGCAGTAAGGTATGAATGGGGTATGTTCAGCTTCAGGCATCAGGGGAAACAGAGCAAACTGGTCCCAACATGCTTAAATCAAAAGGAAACTTCTTACCACACGTAACAGGAAGAACAGCCATATTCTAGTTCTGGCTCCTTCCATGGAGAGCAGAGGGTATCATGTGGGAAGAGACAGTCACAGGGCCAGGCCCACTGCATGAGACCCTCAGGAGCAATGCTGAAAACAGTGGAGGGGCCTGACCATGACTGACACCACTGACCAGGGGCCTGACCATGACTGACACCACTGACCAGGGGGCCTGACCATGACTGACTCCACTGACTAAGGGGGCCTGACCATGACTGACTCCACTGACCATGACTGACACCACTGACTAAGGGGCCTGACCATGACTGACACCACTGACTAAGGGGCCTGACCATGACTGACACCACTGACCAGGGGCCTGACCAGGACTGACACCACTGACCAGGGGCCTGACCATGACTGACACCACTGACCAGGGGCCTGACCATGACTGACACCACTGACCATGACTGATACCACTGACCAAGGGACTGACCATGACTGACACCACTGACCATGACTGATACCACTGACCAGGGGGCCTGACCATAACTGATACCACTGACCAGGGCCTACCCAGCAGACATTGTGTCCCACAGTCCTTGAGGCTGCCCATCTGAGGTCCCCCGTAGCAGGCCAGTGTCTGTGGCCCTCTTGGCTCCCTGTGGTAGGGTCTGGTGCCTGTGTCCCCATGTGACCGTCCCTCTGTGCACACACCTCAGTGTCTCTGCATTTGACATGTAACTAACCCCCTTTTGAGGGGCTTGTCTGCCAATGTGGCCGCCCTCTGAAGCATGGGGAGTTGACACAGAGATTTGGGGGTCACTAGAGAGCAAAATGGAATCATTGTAAGTCACCAGTGCAGTCAGCTTCCTGTGAGATGATGGTTTGTGGGAGGAGACAGGGGACAATGTGGGATGTTGACCCAGGACACGTGGGGTACTGGCACCCATTGCCCCAGCCTGTGTGGGAATTCTAGTGTCTGCACCTGGGTGGAGAGCTCACCACTGTGCCTCCGAGCTGAGGGGTAGTGAGGGCAGCACCCGTGTGGTTTCTGTCCCAGCTGCTTTCTGGGGGTTTCCTGAGTACTTTTTGGGTCATGCTCAGTGTCCTGGGCCTTCCCTCCCTCAGCTATCTGAAGGGGACAGCTCTCCTCTGGAGGCTGAGGCTCTGACACTGTTGGGCCCTTCGCAGCTGCCTTGCTAACACCCGCTGTGGCTTGGCACAGACCCTGCGACGTCAGGGTCCACCCTATGAGGTTTGCTGCAGCTTACGCAGCGTGAAGACCATGGGCGCTACAGACTCTCAGCTACCAGATCCATCCAAAGCGGAGGGCCTGAGGCAGGGCCCCTCACCGCCGGAGTCACAGTACCGCCCATCAGTACCTTTGCTAGATCCCTGCAGGAGAGATAGTTGGCAATTTAATTGCAGGTTTAAAGTCATAGTGCTTCTTCCCAGAGACAGTGAAATATTGACAGGTGAAGGTCCACTCTCTCCTGTTTCTCTCCTCCTGAGCACTCGCTATTCCACATTATCAAAAAGTGTAAGGAGAGAGGGAGAACTTCACGAAACTCGCTGAAGGGAGGGAGAGGAATGTCCATCTATAGGGGATAGATAGGGGACAGCTCCAGGCTGCCTGGCTCACAACCTCAGGGGAGTGTGTGTGAAATGCCCTACAAGGGCTGCATCTCCAAGGACGGTGATCTGTGCCTTGAGGCCAGCCCCCCACAGCATAGCAGGCACCCAGGAGTGAGCCAAGGGGAGCTCTCCCCATGCTGGGCTGGACCCAGGTACCCAGCAGGGCTACGTGGCTGGATGTGCACCAGCTGTGTGGCCGAGGGCACATGCTAGGCTGGCTCCATGCACACCCATGCGCTCTTGCCCTGATGACACAGCTGGACAGGGCCATACGCACTCCTACCCTGACCACGCAGCTGGACAGGACCATGTCAGCCCCAACATGCAGTGTCACCCTCTGCCACGTGGGTCAGTGGGAGCCGTCGAGCTCACGCAGGACTTTGTGGGAATAGTATTAAAAGGCAGCCGTCCCTCACAGGTGGCCTTGGGTCTGTGCAGAGGGATAATGACCTGCCCTGGTCCCTGCATCTCCTCATGTCACTTTACTGTGCCCGACATCTGTGCCCACTCTTTTGTGAAGAGAAGCAGCTTTTCCCTCCCGCGAACGCTCTGTTACTCTGAGGAGGCCTTTGTCTCCAACCAGCTTGGATTTCTCCCTCTGACACCAGACACAGTTTTACTGTTTAATTACTACTTAGTTATAATCCCTTCCTTATTAAAACTTCTAGTACGAGATAATTGTAAAAAATTCTGAATTGCAAATTAAATTACAAGAGGTGGTGGGGCGAGTCAATTTTTTCTCTCAGCTCTTCTGTTTTTCTCAGCCCTGTGCCAGATCCTGTTTCCCTCCTTAACCTTTCCACACCTATAGCTACATTTTTACATAAAAAGGACTCACCGCACCTCACTCTCTGTGAGCCACTCTTATCCACTACCAAAGGCATAAATCCGTCTTCCATCCCTGGGCGTGACTCCAGACACCAGCATTGTGGGGTCTTCACATTTTAGTAATTCTCTTGCTATCCACATGCATTATATGAGAGTATTCTAAAGGATAAATATTTATCTAGCTAGTTTATTATTTCTTTAGATTAAATTCATAAAACATTATTGGCTAAAAGAGTATTCAATATTAAAATGTTTAGCATTTGCTGCCAGCTGGCTTGCAGGAAGGTTGAAGAAATTTCGCCAGTATATCACTCCTCAGCATTGAATAAGATCATTAAAAGTCCAGGCAACAACTTGGCAGACATCTACTGCTAGCAACGTTGATTTTTCCCTCAATCTTACCAGCATGTACAGTTCTTTTTGAATTTTCTGTGCTTGCCCTTCACCCTTTAAAAAAATCAGGGTGCACATGTGTGAGTAGTTTTGAAAACAATTTTATTAAGCATGTTGGCTTTGTACGCTTGGCTGTATATGTTTGAAACACTTATATTTTAATTTTAATTTGATTTATAGAGGTCTACTCCCTGCTCCGCACTACAAAAGCTCTTAGAAAAAACACCTTGTTTAATTTTCTTTGACCTTTTGTTCTTTAGACTTTCATATCATGGTTTGTCTGTTTTACTCCATCTCTAAATCGATGTTTATATAATGTTTTAAAATGATTATGTTGGTTTACTGCAGAAACTTTCAAATTCTGAACTCTTAGTGCCTTTTTAAATTTATTTTTCAGCATTATTAAAGTATAACTGACAAAACTTAATTTTCTTCTATTAATTTTACATTTTAATTTTAATTGACTTTCTAATTACTGTGCAGACAGAAAGGAATATAGATGTAATATATGTAGAACATGAAGAAAAAAGCCCAGCACACACGGAGGTGGGCCGGTCAGCTCAGGGAGAGCCACTGGTGTTAGTCCAGAACAGGCCCCTGCTGACCATCCTCCTCTTCCCGTCCCCCTCATCACACGTCCCTCCCAGCCTAGATCTGGGGTCATTGCTTATCTTTTTTTTTATGTTTGGCCACATTTGTTTTTATTATTTGTTTGGGATCACAGTCCTGAAAATCACAATCTTAAAAGATCAAAATCCTAAAAATGTAATTCTGGAAAAAAATACTTTTTAAAAACTCTTTGAAGGACATTTAGTTAACCTTTTAGAAGGGAATTTATTTGAAAAGCATAACAACAGGACAGAACATTGCAAGCCCACTCTACGCATAGCACAGGCAGCAGCAACACACGTATTTTATGAGCACAAACTCAGTCACACGGGTGTAACAGTTAGGAGCAGATTCACAGAAAAAAAAAAAAAAAACTTACACCATTGTGGTCTTCTGAAATACCATCATGGAAAACCTAAGTTTTTTGACAAAATAGATCAAAACCCAGGGTGGGTATCACCACCCATGTAGTCACCCGGAGAGCTGAGAGATCATTAAATTCACTTCCCACTGGTGCAGATGTATAAAAAGTACATGTCCTCATTTACCGAGGGACCTTCAATGTTTGCAGCGCACACTCAACGCGTACACACACGCCAGCCTTCTGACACTGCACTGTGACAGAGCCGCATTTGCAAACCAACGCATAGATGAGTTAGCCCTCTCTAAGACTCCCCTGCAGTTTACACCTCCAGTATTGGAAATGAAGGGAAGGTGAAATACCTAGCATAGTGAATTGTGAAAAGTAATGTGATAAGACAGAAAAAAAAGACACGTAATGAACCCCAAAAGCTAAAACTAAAAAGAATATATGGTACATGAAAACATGCATCACAGAGCTAGACTATGGCAACTGCAGGAGCTGTGACTCTCAGGGTCACCATGTTCTCAGGTTCTGCGACTCTCAGGGTCACCATGTTCTCAGTTCTGCATCACAAGCAACAGCTGTGTTTTTTTCTCGCAGGACGCGGCAGTCTCCAGAGAACACAGGCACGTGCCTGTCTACACGGCACTGCTCTGTGAAATTCCTCTGTGATTCCATGTACATCAACGTGAGTGTTTCCCATTAAGTGTCCCCATCTTCTGTGCATTTCCACACATAAATCCATCCTGCACGAGCTCCTACCAGGACTGCAGATTTGGCAGGAGCAGCCCTTGTGATCAGAGTGGGCCACTCTGCCACGCCTCTCATCCTACCCAGCGTGTAGTCGTTTTTGATCTGGTCAATGAGTTCACTGGCTTCAGGCAAACAAGGCTTAAATTCATTAAAAGCTCCTGAGACTTCATTAGATGATAGAAATGACACATCCTTGCACTGGAGTTTTTGCCAGCGCCATGTCACGTGCTCACAATCCACACATCTAAATTTCTGGGCTGAATGGAAAAAACAAACAAGGTGCGACACCTTGAGAGTCACTTGGGGAAGCCTTGGTTGCACCAAATACTAAACACATCACTGGGACCTGAAACTCAGTTAGATGTTAGAGATTTTAGACTTGCAAGATTTAGACTCTGGGGATTTGGATCACTCCAAATTTCAACATTCAAATTATGGCCTTCAGAATTTCATGTTTCAGGTTCATGGTCAGTACCACGTGTTATCAATAATATATTATTAGATGTTTCATGTTTTTAAATTTTGTATAAACGTAATCATGCTGTATAATTATAATGTAATTATGCGTTGTTGACTGGCTCTTAACTAAACATTGTGTTCTAGGGTTCATCTGCCGCTCAGTGTAGCGGGAACCCATGAAGACTGACTTGCTAACACAGAGATCCATTTACCTTTTCACTCCTGGTGGACACTCTTGTTTCCAGCATCTGAGTCTACAAATCACGTTCCTGTGGAATTGCACCTGTGGCCCCAGGCTCCTCTGGGCTTCCCGCGGTTTCTGCATCAGTGTGTGCATCTCATCTGACTCACCCTCCCACCCACGGGTACGAGGGTTGGTGCCGCTGCATGGCCTTCCCGCTCCTAATGCCGTCAGACATTGTGAGTTTGATCAGCCTGACGGATGTGAAACAGCGTCTCATTGTGGTTTTAATCTTTATTTCCATGATTTTGGATTGCAAATGTTTTTGTATGTTTATTGGATCCTTCGTTTCCATCTTCTTTAAATCCATATTGAAATTTTATGCACGTTTTGTGTTGGCTTGTCTTATTTTTTTATAGGGACAATTTACATATTACGGTTTCCACTCTATGTCAGTTACATGTGTGGAAAATATCAATATTTTGTATTAATATTTAAATATTTAAGAGAAAAAAGTATTTCGTGCCTTGTTTATTTCTCTCTCTTTGCGGTGCCTTTTAGTGAACAGAAGTTATTAATTTTATTGCAGTTGAGTGTATCAATCTTTTCTCGATGGTTTTTATGTCCTGTTTAATAAAGCGTTCACTTTCCTGAGGCCATAAATATAAATCCCAAATTATACACTAATAGTATATTTTGTCTTTCACTTTTATTGTTTTAATTATTGTGTGCAGTTCAAGGGGTAGATTGAATTTCACTTAATTTCCCCCAGGGGTAACCAACTGTTTCAGCATTATTGGTTGAAGTTCAACATTTCCCCCACTAATCTGAAAAGTTAATTCTGTCTTCAATT
Source organism: Galagoides demidoff (assembly GCA_963574575.1). Lineage (NCBI taxonomy): Eukaryota > Metazoa > Chordata > Mammalia > Primates > Galagidae > Galagoides > Galagoides demidoff. The sequence continues at coordinate 7,717 of CAUYQV010133042.1, read as the reverse complement.
ACACAGCCATAATTCCAAGTCTGTTTCTGAGTTTATTATTGTCTTCCATTAGCTGATTTTTTCCCTATGCTCACTCTATACGGTAATATTTTTCTCCATAAAAGTTTTGCACACGTTTGGCATATTTATTTATAGGTATTGCTTTGATTTTTTTCTTTTTTTTTGGCCAGGGCTGGGTTTGAACCCACCACCTCCGGTATATGGGGCCAGGACCCTACTCCTTTGAGCCACAGGCACCGCCCTGATTTTTTTTTTTTTTAATTACATGCTGTCACCTTCCCTGGTGCACAGTGTGTGACACTGCGTGTGACATTTCTGACAAGCACGTCATATTATTACACATTTAGAGATGCTTTTGGGTTCTACGCAGTTCCCTAAAGTCTTGCTCTGCAACCCTCATTTATACACTGAAGAAAATGGAACAGGAAAAAAGCCATGCTCAACTCAAAGTAAGAACTTGCAGCATTTCACATTTGACAGTTTTTGTGATGTGCTTTGCTGAATTTAGAAAATTATATTCTATTTGAAGTCACAGAACATTTATTATCTTAACTTGGACACTTGAGAGCCAAAGGGGTTCTATGATTCAACAAATACAACATTTTACTAGAATACTTGAGCAAGACAAAATAGTTATATTTAGATCCATGTTTTACTTCTTAGTAAGATTTCAAAGTCAGAGTCTCATCAGGTTGCCAGGCTGGTCTTGAAATCCTGGGCCCAAAGGATCCTCTGTCCTCAGTACGGAGGCTATAGCTGCGTGTCACCGTATCTGCCACCACTATTTTGATCTTGACTACATATTGAGCATAATCACGTCTGACATCTCTTGTGTTGATCAGATGCATTTTCTCCTTTCATCTTTTCCTACAGTTAATTGTATTAACTGATTTTCTCAAACCTTCCATTCTGGAGATACACGCCATGCGGCCATGACAGGCTCGACTTTTATAGAGCACATTTGTGCTGAGAATGTTTAGATGCACTAGATCTTGGCCTCTGTGTTCGTGAGCAAGATGGGCTTTGATTTTCAGGACATATTTGTCAGTTTTGTGCGTCAGTGGTTGTAGCCTTGTCAGTTAAAACACAGAATATTTCTTCCTTCTATGTTCTAGTCGGATAAGATTAAATTTTTTTCTAATTTGAATGTTTCTTGTAATTTAATAGTACATTTATTTGGAAGTGCTATTTTTGTTGCTCATGAAAGGATTATTTAACTACTAATTAAATTCCATTCATTAGCATTGTTTTTGCTCCTTGGTTTCTATAAATTATATTTTACTGTGGTCAGCTGAATGTTTTCAAATTAATACAATGACACTTTTCTTAATATAAATCTCTGCCTGGTGATAGTTGTGTTTCCTTTTAAATATCCATGGCCTATCTCCGTCATTTCTGTATTTCTCTATCCATTTGCTGGTTTTTCAAAGCATTTTTTTTATGTTTTTCAAAGAATTATATTGTCTCATTTTAGCCTCTCTGTCACGAGGTTTTCTTTATTACCTCCCGAGTTTACATCTGTTTTCTCTTTTATTTCCTCAGGATCGTTCCAGGCGCGTTGTCCATCACTATCTGTCCTTTCTTGTTTCTTCTTTTTTTTTTTAATCTTGACATTGTAATTTATTTATTAAATCATAGCTGTGTACATTGATACAGTCATGGGGTACGGTGTGCTGTTTTTATCTACAATTTGAAATATTTTCATCAAACTGGTTAACGTAGCCTTCATGTTATTTTCTTAGTTGTGTTAAGACATTTATCTCCTTCAAGTGATGTTTGGGCCACACAGTCAAGTTTGAGTCTTTTGGGGTTTTTTTATGTTATATGTTTATTACCTTTTCCATGTAATTTCTTCTCCATGAGTTATTTTTAAATGTGTCTGTAAATTTTTACTTCTATGACATCTTATGTGATATGATTTCACACAGTTACATTTAGGCGAGAGATTATTTACATGGTATCTATTGTTTGGATTTTTTTGAGGCTTCCTTTATGACCAGTGTGTTGTCAGCTTGTTAAAATACCGTATGCAAGTTTGGAAATACTCTGTGTTCTAAAGCTATCCTCATAATTCAGTGCCTTCCACACATGTTCACACCTGCTGTGTTCTTGTGGGTTTTGATTCTATCTTCATATCAATTAAGGGAGAATTGTGTTAATATATCCTACTCTGTTTAGTAGTTTTTCAATTTATGCCTTTAATTAAAAAAAATTTGTTTTATATAATTTGAGGCTATTTTATTCAGTGCTTACAATTTTTAAAATACTACATTTTTGATGGCAGATATTTCTCACTATATAGTGACTTTGACAGTGTGCTTTCTTTTAAGGTCTATTTTGTCTAGTTTGGCATTAGTATTTTTGGTATTCATCTGGTATATCAGTTATATATCACTATATGGTAGATGCCACATGCTACCAAAATTCTAATTTTAAAAAGATTTCAAAAATTCAAATTTGGGGGATCCAACAGGAATCTCATATGTGAGCTGCCATTAATGGTGTGTAGAGTTAATTTTTCAGTGACTACAAGGGTAATTATCACCTCCATAAAATCACAGAAATGTGCTTTGCCCGCTGGAAGTTTACTGATGATAGAAAAGAAGGGAGAGCGCTACATCGTCTTAATCTAGTGTGAGTTCAAGAGATTCAGTCTGGTTGCTAGACAAGATATAAAGTAGAAAGGTCAGAGATTTTTGAATGAGATACGCTGTCAAAATTCTATTTTCATACATTTTGAACCCAATGTTTAACTTGCGTAAACAGAAGATAAAATGCAAAGCAAGTCCCCCTTTTTCCACACGTTAAAACATCACGACTGAAGTATAATTCGCAGGCACGTATGTTAGTCCAGAAAAAATGCCAATCAGACAAGTGTCTAGAGAGAGAAGCGGCCATCCAAGATCTGCGGGTGGATGATTCCATCAAGATGGGGAGTTCGTCAACAAGCTCGATAAACGTGAAAATCCTTGCAAATAAAATTTTAAGACAATCACAAATTTAGAGAACATAGGCACACAGACAGTAGGAAAGAATGCTGATTTCACGGATGGGCCATTAACTCTGACCAAGTATTTTTGACTTAATTAAAGCATCAACCATGTCAGTAAGAATGTCTTAAACAATTTCTTTCAATGACTATGCCCTCTCATTTGTGCAGAGACTTTGCACAGATCCATCAGATTATCCAATCTGTTTAAACACCTCATAATATTAGTAAGCTTTGTCCCTACAGAAGGCAGAGATCTTGAATCCAGGTGGACCGTGGGCTGGCAGGGAAAGTCAAGGTTCCAGATGGAGCTGGGTCAGAGTAAGACCCATCCCACTGGAGGGACTTGGGCCTCACTCAGGGTCATCCCTTAGTCAGGCTGAGACACACCTGGAGTCTGCAGGATGCTGTGAGTCATGAGCAGGAGTGGGTCATGGAGGGCTGGGTACAAGTCGGGAGGCAGTCTCACACAGGCCGTCTCTTTAAAACCCCACAACAGAGAGCAGCACGGCCATCACCGTCTCATCTTCCCAGGTCTCTTCACAACCAGCATCACTGAGGCACAGAACACGGCATGTTTGGCGTGCTTTGACAGGTGTGTGTACACGTGACCCCAGCACAGTCAAGATAGAGGAATCTTCACAGGCTGGAAACTCAAGTCCCCCTGGCCTTCTTCTCCAGCCATCCCCTCTCCACACTCATGGCCAGGAAGCTGCTGGTGTGATTTCCATCACCACAGATTAGAGCTGACCTTCCTGAGCAGCGTGTGGCCCTCCTTCTGGTCATCACTGTGATCTGCAGACTCAGCCCAGCTGTTCTCTGCATCACACAACCTTCCCTGTCCAGAGCGGGACAAGGCACACAGCTTGTGTCTACTCTCTGTCAAAAGACACTGGGTCTTCTCCAGCTCTTGTGAATGAAGCCGGTGTTGACATTCATGGAAAAACCTCGGTATGGTCACCACTTTTATTTCTGTTGAATAAGGATCATATTTTAGTTGTATTTTTAACTTAGTAAGAAACTTCCAAGCTAATTTCCAAGGTGGTTGTACTAATTTACATTCTTACTGGGAATGCAAGAAAATTCTAATTACTTATTATAATAAACCTCACCCAAACTTGGTATCACCAATTTTCTTTTACTGTGACCCATCATGGTTGCTATGAAGCAGGTTCTCACTGTGCTTTTATATTTTTTGTTTTCCTGATACATTAAGAATACAACCATTTTTATGTACTCATTTCCATTTATCTCTCATGATGATACAGTGTTTGTTCAAATCTTTCTCCACTTTTTTTGTTTGTTTTGTTGGGTTTTTTTGTTTTTTTTTTTTTGCAGTTTTTGGCCAGGGCTGGGTTCAAACCTGCCACCTCCGGCATATGGGGCCAGTGCCCTACCCCTTTGAGCCACAGGCACTGCCACAATCTTTCTCCACTTTGTATTAGTTGTTTTGTCTTCTTATTCTTGAGTTGGATGACTTTTTTTTTTAACCTATTCTTAATATAACTTCTTCACTGATGAGGTATAAGGCAAAGGAAAAGTAAGTACCCTCAGATTAAAAATGAGAACTTCATCACACCAGGAGGGGGGAGAGAAGAGGAGGGGGGAGAGAGAGAGTGAGAGAGAGGAAGAGAGAAAAAGAGAGAGAAAGAGAGAGAGGGAGAGAAAGAGAGAGAGGGAGAAATAGAAGGAGAGAGAGAGAGGAAGAGAAAGAAAGAGAGAGAAAGAGAGGAAGAGAGAGAGAGAGGGAACGAGGGAGAGTGAGCGAGCTCACACTGGTGCAAACCCTGTCACCCCACAGCAAACAAAGTGGTGCCCTCCAGACCTCAGGGAGGCAGAGCAATGAAGAGAAATGTATTTTCTTGATTTAAGAATGAATTAAGTGTATGCAATGACAGAGTATTGAACAGAGGTGCAGTTGTTTGTGAACAGACGTCCTCCTTCTCTGGAGAAGTGGGGCAGTTCCTTGCAGGCTTCATTTTACCCCGTTCCCATGGGTGCAGACAGAGCCCAGCCTCCATCGCCCTGCAGCCTGGAGATTTACGGGCAGGTGCGGCTGCTACCTGCCTACAGGACCCCCGCTCCTGTCTGCTTACTGGTCAGACAGGAAACTGGATCCTGGCCATGCCTTCAGGGCATTTTCTTTCCCCATATGTCTGGATTTTCATATTTTCTCAACTTTAAAACCAACACTCCACAGATGTCACTCTCAGGGTTTGTACTTTGTCCATGGGACCATCATGCCTTGTTTCTTCAGCCAGGAATGTTGAGAGTTAATATCAACATTAAAAACTTGTAGCATTGCATATACGTTATAAATAAACTCAGACGGTCCTGTTTAACACAGCACACTCTTACAGGGATATTGCCTTCTGGGCCTTGTTCTCAGCTGATGCACTCATTGTCCCAGCTTGGGACCTTCCTTCCTTTAGCTCAGTGTGAGGAGCGAGGCTGCCCTGCACGGTCAGTGTGGTATCTTGACTTCTTACTCAATATTACATCCATAACAATGTTCCTACCATAATAAGATTTCTTTGTAAACATCAGCTTCAACTTTTTCTTTTTTAAGATGGGGTTTTGGTGTCAGTCTGGAGCCTGAGTGCAGTGGTATCATCACAATTCTCTGTGGCCTCCAGCTTCTAGGCTCTACCGATCCTCCTGCCTCAGCCTCCACATAGCTGGGACCACAGGCACACATCACCACATCTGGCTAATTAATTTTATTATTATTTTTTTTGTAGAGACAGAGTTTCACTATGTTGCCCAGGCTGGTCTCAAACTTCTGGCCTCAAGGGATCCTCCTATCTCAGCCTCCCAAAGAGCTGGGATTTGCAGATGTGAGTGACCATGTCCAACCTGCACTCTTCAATTAGTATAATTTATTTAATATTCCCCTAATAGGAAGCATCTGAATTCTTTCAAAATTACCTCTATTATAAATAATGTAATATAGGTCTTTGTGCATACACATATTATTTCCTTATCACTGTTTTATCTACATAGATTCCTAAATGTAACAGTAGGAGTCTAGAGAACACGATTCTTTTAGAGATAATTGGTGCATATTATCAAATTATTTTCCATAAAGAGGGTATCAGTTGTGTTTTCCACAGGAGACTGGAGAAGTACTTGTCTTGCTCTGCACCTGCACACCAGCTATGAGAAATATAATTTTTAAAATCATTTGCTATTTTTGTTGTATCCACAGCTTCTGAGGGGTTGTAGTCCCATTTTCATTCATCTCACAAAATGTTCTAATCTGCATCTTACTTTCTCACTGACACAGCAATCCTTTGGGAGTGCACTGTTTAACTTCCATGTGTTTCAGTAGTTTCTGAAGTTCCTGTTGGTATTAATTTCTGGTTTTATTTCACTACAACCTGAGAAAATACTTGACATGATTTCAGTTTTTTTTTAATTTGTTGAGCCTTGTTTTGTGACCTAACGGATGATCTGCCTTACAGAACGTGCCGTGTGCTGATGAGGAGAACGTGTGCTCTGGTGGTTGAGCAAATCCTTCTCTCCAGGTCTCTCAGGTCCATCTCATCAACCTCTACGGTCCAATTCAGGTCCATTGTTCCCTTGCTGGGTTTCTGTCTTGATGATCTGCTGATGTTGTGAGTGAAGTATGGAAGGAAACTGACAGCACTAAATGCTTACGTCAAAAAAGTAGAAAACCGTCATCATACCTGGAAGAAGTAGAGAAACAAAAACAGACCAGACCCAAAGCCAGCAGAAGAAAAACACCAAAGGTCAGAGCAAAGCTAAATGAAATAGAGATTAAAAAAGCAATACTAAGATTTTAAAAAAAATGCAAAGTCACTTCTCCAAAAAATAAACAAAATTAACAAACAATTAGTTAGACTAACCAACAACAGAGAGGATCCAAATTAATACAATCAGAAACAAAAAAGGAGACGTTGCCACCGGCACCCAGATCAGAAGGCCCCGGAGATGACAAACTCCACAACCACAGACCAGAAAACAGGAAATTAATAATTCCTAGAAACACACACCCTCACAAGACTGAGCCTGAAAAAAACAGAAAACTGAATATATAATAATGGATAGTGAGATTGGATCTGTAATAAAAAAAAATTTCCCAGCAAATCCAAGTGCAGGGTTGGACGCTTCACAGCCGGATTCCATCAGGCACAAGGAAGACGGGCAAGGCTCCCGACACTGCTCCCACCACACTGTGACGCCAGCGTCTCCTGACACTAGAGTCAGACAGGGGCACAGCATGAAAGGAGAACTACTGACCAGTATCCCTTGTGAACACAGATGCAAAAATCCTCAACAAAATACTAGCAAACTGACTCCCACGTCCAAAAGGCATAGATCATGATCAAGCAGGCTTTGTACCAAGGAGGCAAGGACGGTTCGACATATGCTAATCAATAAATGCAATTCACCACATGAACAGGAGGGACAACAAAGACCATATGATCTTCTCAATAGATGCAGAAAAACATTTGATAAAACTCAGTACCCTTCACGATAAAAAAAAACAGAGGCCATATATGACAAACCCATAGCCAACATCAGACTGAATGGGGAAAGGTTGAAAGCACCGCCTGAGAACTGGCACAAGATGAGGACGTCCATCCTTACTGCTAGTCAGTGTGGTCCTGGAAACACCAGGAGCAACCAGGTGGGGCGTGGGGGAGGGGGGGAGAGAGAGGGAGAGAGAGGGAGAGAGAGAGGGAGAGAGAGAGAGAGAGGGTG